>JAAAKQ030250113.1:0-10942 GCA_010016005.3 Zanna intricata | reverse complement strand
AAATAAACCACTTAAATAATCATTTTTCCACCAGCTACTATGGAGACGTCCGGCATGTGCACTGACTGACTCAGAACTCATAAACGTTGGAATTAAGTTTAATTAGTTTGACATGATAAAATTAACGTTAAATAATGACACATTTTCGCAAACTTTTAACTGTAGTAATATTTTTTTAGTTAAAGTTTTATTTCACATTTTATTAAGTTATCTTTACTCTTTTTGTCTGCTGCTTAAGTTTTTTCTTGTTTCAAATTTTATTTACATTGGTTACGTTTTTTTTTTTGAAAATTAAATAAATTATATCTGTTAAATTCACATTAAAAAAATCTCCATTGAGATTTTCCAAAAACTACACACAAATGCTATATAAAACTTCTGAGGTAGAACGTAGAAGTATGATACAAAACAAATAACAATAACAAGAACACAAAAATGGTAGATAAAACTTCTGAGGTAGAACGTAGAAGTATGATACAAAACAAATAACAATAACAAGAACACAAAAATGGTAGATTAATGAAACCCTTAGAAAAAAAAATAGATCAAAAAAGGAAAACGCAAAAAATTGAATGTGAAAAGAGAAACAGAAAGGGAAGGTAAGAAGGATGGATTAATTAATGCACGACACTCAGAGGATGTAATTACACTATAGTTACTAAGGTGCTACTTAAGGTAAGATTATTTATTTATGCTATTTATCATGAGATAAAAATAAATGTAAATATTTTTTTAAATAAATATAAATTTCAAATTGAAATTGTAATATGTAACATTATTATATACTTAACAATATTATAATAATAATAGTTTCTTTTATTTCTTTACAGTTTTAGGGATATATAACAAATGTATTAACCACAAACTATTAAATTTTATTTGGTATCTTGTGTATTAGGATGAATGGATCTAATTCATTTTTCTTATTATAAAGTATGTCTATACTATTTCAGAACGTATTAATATTTTATAAATATGTTTGATTAATTTTTTAATTTGAAGTACTAATAAGACATATTTAAACAGGACTGCTCCGGGGTTAAAATGAGTCCTAAAGCCATTCAAGAAGATATTTAAAAACCACCTCAGTAATCTCTCGCCAATAAAAAGAGACAACCACTTTTTGGGGAAGACCATTAGGAAATTTCGGTAGCCATCACCTCAGTTCACTCTACTAAAGAAGTCAAATGGATTTTGCGCTAGAAGTGACAATAAGAAGGCTAGTCATTTATGATCGGTCTTTCAACTACTTAACAACTATCGCGCTAATAAAGAGGAAATTTTGGACTTAATAGAGAGCCCGATTCTGTTAATTCTTCCGAAGAAGCCTTTCTCATCTAGGAAAGAGCTGGAGGTGATTGAAAAGGAGCGGAACTAAAAGGAATCTCCTGGTTACGACTTGATTTCCAATAAAGTGCATGTTATGTTCCCATCTAAGGCCGTAATTTTTATGATTCAACTGATTAATAATATCCTTCGAGTTATCTTCCTGTTACCCGTCGAAGTGGAAAGTGTCTCAAGTAGAACCTAAGGCAAGTCGTACATGACGTGTCCTCGTACAGGCCAATACTACTATTACTTATTTTTCTAAGGTATTCGAAAGGTTATTTCATCAGAGATTGTGGCCTGAATTAGAGAAGGAACAAATTATTTCTGACCACTAGTTCAGTTTCCATGGTGGTCACTTCACCACTGAAGAGACACATTGAATCATTCGTGAATTATTCGTTGAAGAAATAAAAAATAAAGGTCGATCAAGTAAAATCGACTCACATGACATTCGCGATACTGAACAGGAAGAAGTGACCGCTCAGTAATTTATTTAGATAGAGGGTACACCCAACGAGCTGAAAGTGTACGGTAATTAGCTATTCTCGTAGATCGTTGACTTACATGAAAGTTTCACATTAAATAAAGAAGAAAAGAATTGGATATCAACTTTAAGGAGCAATGCTGGTTAAGGCAAAATCGCAAATATCCTTATCTAATAAGCTACTTTCGTATAAAGTGATTCTATACCGGTTTGGACACACGGAATCCGACTCTGAAGTTTGACAAGTGCCAGCAATCTAGAGATTATTTAGCATTTCCAAAATAAATTTGCGAGATTCTTTACACAGGCGCCGTGGTTTGTACGAAACAACGAAATTCACGAGTACTTAGAGTTACCGTGTGTTCGAGAGGAACTCGATCAATTTGCAACTAAGTACAAAATAAGGCTTAATGAACACGTAATCTATCTGGCTGTTAACCTCTTACACATTGGGGAAGATGTAAGACAATTAAAGCGGATAATTAGTGGTACAAGTATAATTCACATTTTTTTGAAATATTTTGTAATAAATAAAAGAATTTAATCTGATCCTTGTTTTAAGCCAAAGGAAATAAGCTTAATTCAGAGCTAGATCCCACCTTAGCAACAAATTTGGTGTGTTTGACACCAAACCGATCTCCACCATGTTTCATGAGCTCGATGGTAGAGTGGTCAGAGTTTTTAATTTTTATATGGAAGGTTCTCAGTTATAACTCACGTCAGGTTCATCCACCACTATATACACTCTAAAAAGACCATCTCCGTGTAAAAGGACCTGCAAATACTTCCTGGTATATATTCTCGTAAATAAATGCAGTCCTTATTTTTCAGTATTATCTAGAATGTGTTTGAAAATAACCAACCAAATAATTCAAGTTATCCTGTTATTAATATCCCTGGCGCCAAACGTTCCCGTTTATTGCCAAATTCTGTATGACAGAATTCTGTTTGGCATTTCAGATTTTAGATTGTTCACTAACTGTATATCCTGTGGCCAAAGTAAAGGAAAATGGAGTGAGTAAAGAGGAAATGGATAAATCAGCGTTGAAAGAGTCTGAGATTAATGAAGACTTCAATGGCTACTGGTTGTAGTTGTAGTATAAAACTGACCCACATTTTCTCCCTTCTCTTTTCATCGTGTTTCATCGGACGACTGCTTCTCTTACAACCGACCTCAGTGGCTGGCATCGTGCCAATCAGCTCCTCTGTAAAGCTAACTGTACGATATATACCCTTTTTTTTTGTTATACTCCTATTGTTACAAGGGTGGTTATCTTAGTTTCACCCTCATTTTTAACTAATCCATGTCTTACAAGAGAGAGTTATTTTCCTTCTTCAACAAAAAACAGGCATTCTCTCGTTTGTTATTTTTTCGTTATTGTTTGTTAATCCAGAAATAATATGATTTTTTTGCACAGATGTTATCAGTAAATAAACTGATTTTTGCAAAATCCAGTAAACAATCCGAAAATGACTTTCATTAATCTAAATATATTACATATTACTTTGCAAACAAAGAAAAAAGTTAAAATATTTCAGGAGTTAAAATATTTTAACTAGATAGAAAGCCCGTATTACTGCAGTACGTTACTTCATCTTTTGATTTCATCTAATAGTTTTGAAGTCATGACCTTTATCGTCATTTCTAAGTCTATAATTAAGCTTTGAAATGACGATAAAAACTATCAAGTTTTAATATAAATTGTGTGTAACATATTCTGTTATAAATTTAAAAAACTAAAAAAAGATATAAGGATTTTTTTTAGATTTTTAAAATTTTTAATTGTTTAAACGTAAGGACGTTTGCTCTCTCTTTTTACTTCATTCTCTCTTTAATGATAAATAAAATTTAAAATTATTATTGTTTTTGTCAGATCCCTTCTTAATTTTCTATTTATTTATATAAAAAAGATATGTTCAAAAATTACTTAATAATGTAGAAAAATTTAATAAAAAATTATAGTGGATTGAAACTTTTAGTGATGTCCTCTATTACTTGATTTAACTATGGTTGTAAATCTGTTCTCACTCGGATAATTGTTAATTTAGAAAGAAGAAATTTCAGGTCTTCATGATCTAACAATCAAAATTTTTATAAAAATCTAATTTTTAAGGTTTGAGCTATAATTGAATTATTACCATTATTATTATTATTATTACATCACGGTGTTTTAACCGGAAAATATACTCGCCGGCCTCAATTAAGCAAGGCAAAGGATTAAAACTATTTCACAACTACGCACAAACAGCTTCTCTTCTCCGTTTCCATTTTCGTTATTTGAAGGTAGGAACGGTAAAAAAAGGTATTCATTTCCGCTGTCCATTTAAATCGCTTCCTACCCCGGGATGAAGGCACGGGCACCTGAAGTTCAGGTACAACGTTACCCACAACATTGGACGATCCAGGTTGCTGTTCACCAAGCGATTGAGGAGAGCGGAAGCTGTTCTCTTCCCCAGAAGGAGTCCGTCGTCTTAGTGCGCCAGCTGCAGACCCATTTGCTGGCACATCCTAGGCTTTGCTTCTAATAATCGGAGCAAGCTATACACGGTACCCGAGCTGCTAACACACTTACCGGTTACCTGTTTTGGTCTGCGAGTGGTATTTTATTTCCCACCTACCCGGAATATCTGCCGAGCATCTCCCAATCCGCACCTGGGGACGCGCCCGATGGAGGATAGGTAACCTTCACTGGTTATTATTATTATTTTATTATATTTTGATAATCTCATAAAAAAAGTCGGTAATATCCTGAAGAAAAGTGACCTATCTTTTAAAATTTATATTTTTATAATTCATTATAAAAAAGGTTTAATACACGAGATGGCTCATAAAAGACTATTATTCACTAAATAACTATTCTTAAATCATAAAACGTAAAGAAACTGAAATATAAATATATAAATATTGCGTGCTCAGAGATATATAATATATCGTGCGTTTCCAGTTATAAATATATAAAGAATATCTTAACCAGCAGTTGTGGGTACTGGAACCTCGCCCATAAAAAATTCCATGTATAATTAATTTTATTCATAAAAATACCTTTTCTTTTGTTTAGAGTATATACACCTCAGCTACTTCTCGTTCCTTATCCTTTCCTTAACAGTAGGCATCTTTCGACAAATTTTTTTCTTATAATTTTAATCCAAGTAAGCTAGTTGAGAATAAAATCATTCGGTTCGTAACAAAGCAGTTGAAATTATAATAACTAAAATTATAAAAATAGTAAAACTAATATAAATAATGATTTTTTTCTCTGTTAAATTGATTACCGTATTAGTGGGTTTTTTATATTGATTTACTCAGTATAAGAAAAGCAATTTTGATGAAAAGATCACTTAATTTTATTATAAAATTCTTGCCAGTATACGAATGTAAGAAAATCACTATTACTTATTACCATGGTGATATATAGATTACGTATAACGTTTGAAAACATGTAACTCATCAAACCTATATAACATTCTATGATAATAGCAGATTATGTAATTTCAAATAATAATTAATAGAACCGAAGTAATTATTCATTGTCCATAAAATTAAATCTGTCATTTGTAATAAATGATCCATTTATACTTCCATTAATTCGTGTGTTCCATACGTTTTTAAAAATATATAATATATATATATATATATATATATAATATATTTTTAATAGTAGTTCTGTTTATATAATTTTAAACAATACCTTTAAATTAAAATTCGATTTTGTCTGAATTAAGTGGCATTTCTAACTTTCAATCGTATAACGTGTAAATAGATATATTATTTAAAAATAAACTGCATATAAATAGGCAATGAGATTAGTATTGAACTGTTAATGCATTTAAGTGGGGAGTTAATGAAGATGGGAATTCATATCTCAGTGGGTTATGGGCGAATAAGTCATAAATCAGATTAAATTTCAATCATTCATAATTAATTATTAAACATTCTCTCCCATAACATTTTAAATGATTTGAAATTTGAAGTTTTACCTTACAGTAAACTAACGAGAAGTTGATAATCACGGTTTTAAAATTAATGATGTAATAAAAATTGATTTCATCCATAATGAAACTCTGAAAATGGTATTAAAAATGATGTATTGATATAAGAAAGGGATAATATTTAGCCTGAAAGTATAGCTATATTCTTTTGAAATGTGTCATAAGTAAAAAGAAGGAATTTAAACTTCAGCGCGGAAGATAAATGGCTGTAGTCGTATTGACAGTCCACAAGGGAAAGAAAAAGTTTTCAGAACAAGAAATTTGTTGAAAACGTACGTATATATGTTATAGATTTTTTATCTGTAACGATTATATATTTATGACATTGGTAGTTAAAATTGGTAATGTTTTATTCTTTCTTATTGCGGTATTGTAACGTTGAACAACAGCAATATTTTAATCATAATTATTAGTCACTTCTTTAAGAACTAATAATTAGTACTGATATTATTTTACATCGAATCATAGCATACAATTGCAAACGTGGATAAAAATAGTATGTTAACTTATTTTTAAGTTTATTTATGCGGTATTGTGCAGCAAGACAGCACAGTCATAATTGTTCGGCAACGATTCTAACCATGTACCCATCGGCTAATTATTTATTATAATGTAGGGTTAAAATATGTTTTTTTTTTTTATATTAGAACTCAGCTGTGGCTACTAATTAACAATTTTTTTTATTTAAATTCATTTATTATGTATTTTACTAACAATTTTTATTCTTTCATTTTACTGTTATTAATATTTCAGATTTATTTTAATTATCTTAAATCTTAATTAATTATAATTTTTGTACTCGGTTTTTATTATTTTACGACAACTGAGTTACCCAAAAAAGACAACTAGGGTAGAATTCTTTATTTAGTATTTGCGTATGTATGTGCGCGCGTGTGTATGCGTGTTTCGGCTCTATTGCTTAACATTCTGGAAAATGAAAAGTTATAACTAAGAAATCTGGTGTGGTAAATGACCAGTATAGGTTATATAACCGTGTATTCTAATATAAATTAATTCACTGACAAGATGTAAACTCTAGAATACGATAAAAGGATTTACAATTTCATTAATAATATCAGGATTATTGTCCTTTTGTCGCCTCATAAATTTAATCAGATTATCAATTTCATTTGTCTGAAAGTGCTTTACTGCATTACACTGCATACTTTAAAAATTGGGACAAAAAAGTTGGAATAAAAAAAGGAAAAGGAGTAGAAATATATTAGACACCATACACTGAGTATTGACTGATTCACCAGGTATTTATATATATTACATTATGTTAGAAATCTTTTTTTCGATGGAAAATATCTATATTATTCAGTAAAAATAAAATCCGAAACTATTAATAAATTCCAGAATCTAAAATTAATCATGTTTGTTGAATAAGTTTTAATTGAATAACTATAATTTGATGTAAATGATTTTATACTCATATATTTGATAACTGTCATATGCTGAACAGTTTGGTCCACCTTACATGAGAGATAGTCACTTATACAAACTACATTTGTTATTAAACGAATAACAAGTTCACTAACGAAAGTGAAAAGTGACGTAGTTTTCCTGCGCTTTTTTTTTATCCGAATGTAATATTGCTTATCAGCAACCAATTGCATTCCAGACCTCCAAATTCCATGTGATATTCAGGCCTCCATTCGTCACTTTAACTACTTTCATCACAGAGGTTGTTTGAGATTAATGAATATCATTAATATGAGAGAAAGCAGCTCTGATAAGTATTCTTTGTCGGTAGATTTATGTGCAACATAAACAAAAAAAGATTGTATTCGCCAGTGTTTAAATCATTCAGTGTTAGTAAGGAGAACTTATATATTAAGATATTATGGGAAATATTTCACAGGCGAATTCCTAATATGTATATTAATTTTAGAACTTATTTTAATGACTAAAGCAACACATAATTAATTATATATTTTTTAAAAGGTACATTACTAAACAAGTAAATTTTTTAAATGATGACAAGTATATCATTGTAAACATTATAATCATTGCTATCATTACAGCCATTCAACTTGGTACAATACAATTGTTCTACGAATTATTGTTCAATTATTCTCTTATTAGATCAGTGGATCGCTCCTGCATCACATCATATGTACGATAACAATATAACGATAACTCTAATATTATCTGATGGGCACTTATTGTCATCGTACCTAAACAGTATACAAATCGCTGATACGCATTCCTATTTTTTGCGCACACACACATACACATACACACACATATATATGTATGTATATGTATTTATGAATAGATATGTGCATATATGCACATATCTTTACTCGGTCCCAACAATAACACTTTTCAATTTTAAATCTATTGGGTGTACAAACAAGTGTAATACGTACAGACCGTTGATAATAGAATTTCTTTTAATTAAAATTTATTGAGTTTTAAATTTATAGTTTTCATCATCTATTTTTAAACATTACTACTATCCTATTAAAATTCTACGTATTTTACTACTTTTTTTATAATTTATTATGCAGGAAAATGGAATGTTTAAAATAATTATTTTCTCGTACTGTATTTTTCCGATACTTCATGTATATAAACTATCTAAATGTTATGTTTAGTCTTTTATTATTATTATTATTATTAATAAACTATATAAACTGTTTTAACTGTTTCATTCGCATTCATGTTTATGCATGTATAAGTGTTTTTTTGTTTTATGGATAAATTAATACACTAAGGTAAAGTGAATATCATTCATAATAATAGCCTTTTCAACAAAAACAATTATTAAGTCTCAAGGGGTATCAATAACTGACTAAAATTTATATTTTATAATAATAAAAGTTAATTTTTTATTCTAAATTATGACATTTTGTTACAAGCTAATGAAATTAATTTATTGGTAAAGAATTCTTATTAACAATTGTGTACACTAACACACTAAACCAACGAAAAAGTGGAGAGTATAATCCAACGAGAGTATAGGAGAGTATAAATGGAGAGTATGATCGACTTAGGGTATAATGGGTTGATAGGAATGAATCGTCAGTCACGACAGATACGATAGTCGAAACGACTGTGCGCGCGTGCACACACAGAGAGAGAGAGAGAGAGAGAGAGTTAGAGAGATCACTCTCCAATTACTCAGTAGTGGAAAAGGACTTACGTTTAATTCAAACACCCCATTAAATGAATTGGCACATATGTTGGCGCATAGACTGAAAGCCAGTGTACTAGCATTTTGCAAGTATTGGTCTCTGTTTCAAGCAAAACAAAAACATTTTCATTTTCTATATGACTTTGGTGGTATGATAATTTATAAAAAACAGATTTTATAAATTTTCTGTAGTGTATGTAATTGTTGACTCTTTTTCCTAAATTATACATTGATGTTGTAATCTAGGCCTACTTCCTGTTGCATAGCAACTAATAATAGAATCATTCATTAAGAATATATGACAAATGTGGTACTTTTGTAAACATAACAAGCAATTTTAAGAATTTACTTCTTTTTTTTTCTACTCTAATCATTGCTCTTTGAAGGATCGTATGTCACACACGCTTGTAATTATGTTATATAATTATTATAGAAACATTTATTGCAACGTATATTTATTTAATGAAGTGAATAGCTGTTAGCGATTTATTTTTACAATTTGTTGTGTTCATTTAAGGCTTTGTCATAGAGTGGTTCAGTCATATAAATTTTTAATTTCAATACAGTTATTTTCTAGTAAAATGCCCGCGTTAAGAGGAAAAGGTACAATAGTTCATAGTGAGGCAAGAGAAAATTGTATTCAATGTTTGCAATTTATTTTTATAAAAGAACGCCGGAACCGGAATAGTGGGGCAAACTGAGGCGCTGAAGCTGGTTGTTCAAGCGATAAAAGAATCAAAACCACCGATAAAAAGAATTATATCAGGGGAAATCAAATGAAACTGAGGAGCTATCCGTGTTCGTTTTACCGAGAAAGGTGTAAATCGCCCCAGTACTGTGTGAAATTTAGATTCGTTTGACACGGATGCTTTGAGGCGTTTAATAAGTAAATTTTATGCAACCGAAAAATGCGTTCCTACGTTGAAGAGAGTTATGCAAAAATCTCATGAAAGTGAAATTAATTTCAAATGGAGTGAAAGATCTTTAAGAAGAATATTACGTAAAATGGGGTTTAGATGGAATAAACGGAAGATAGCCGAAAAATACTGATATAATGGCATGACATTGAAACGCAAAGAATGAAATTTTAACGATAAATTTTTCTGTTTCGCAAAGAAGGAAGACCGATTGTACACACAGATGAAACCTTAATTCACAGTAGTCATGCGACAACAATCGTAGGTAGACACAACTAACCTTCATGAGGGACACCAGCATCCAAGGACTCACTGTTAATAATTGTTCATGCCAACTGTAATAAAGGATTCATTAACAATGCTTTACTTATGTATGAGTCAAGTAAGAAATGAGATTATCACAAATCTATGGATTCCGAAAATTACACTAAATGGTTACGGGAGAAGTGTATTCCCAGCTTGCCACCTCGGTCGGTCATTGTACAAAATAAGGCAACGTATCACAATGTTCTGTTACAAAAGCAGCCAAATTCTAAATCTTTAAAAAAAGCGAAATGATAAAATGGTTAGCCAAACGACCAATTAACTGTCTCTTCTATGACGAAAATTGAATTATATTATAAATTACACAAAGAAAATCAAAAGAAATTTCTAATAGAAGTCATTTTCGAAAATTACGGTCACATAATCACCCCGACCACCACCTTATCATCCTGACTTTTCTATAAATCTTAACCAGGTTTTTTGTATTTTTTTCTAAAATTGTTTTGCTAGAACTTATCTTTAGAGAAATATAAAATAGTTTTTCTACCACAAAACATGGTTGAAATGATGGATCAAATTCCAAGAAAAGCCTGTTCTCATAATATTGATCCTACCAATTTTTTTTTACTCAAACATAAACAGATGGATACAAAATTCAGATAATTTACTTTAGCTTTCCATTTATCGCCCACCGGGCTGGTATAGTGGTTAACGCAACATCGCAAATCAGCTGATTTCAAAGTCGAGAGTACTAAGGTTCAAATCCTAGTAAAGGTAGTTATTTTTATACGGATTTGAATACTAGATCGTGGATAC
>JAAAKQ030250091.1:0-10943 GCA_010016005.3 Zanna intricata | reverse complement strand
TACTTGTAAGTTTCCTATTTGATTACAATAAAATTTTATAACTATATTGCGGATAATAATTGACTTACCCTCGTATACACAGACTCATCCAGCGGTTAAGGTGTAGATCCTTAATGTTTCAAATTTTAATCTCTAAGACATACATCGCTTAATAAATGCTTAAAGATTCTTCTTCTGGTTTACACATGCGCTTTTCTCAATACATTAAATATTCACTCTTACGTTGGTTCCTGATAAAATGATTTTAACATTTCCCCATCGAACTTCTTGTTTAAAAAAAAAATTGAAAAAATACTAACAGGAAAATAGAGCAGTACAAACCAGAGAGGATTATGACAATAACAATGAACAAATACTTTTGGCAATGATTAATCTTTCCACGACGATAATTCTGTTTTGTACTTTATTTTAATCTTATCTTTATATATTTTAATCTTATCCAGCTGAAGCAGTTAGATGTGATAAAAAATGAGCGATGTCAAAATGACTAATATACAAGAGGAATCTAATATACTTAGACGGTTTATCAATTCGATACAGCAATTCAATACTAAGTAATGTCGACTACAAACAGATTATTATGCGACCTTGTCATTTTTTTATATAAGCTGAAAAAAATATTTCCCAGATCTGTTAAAACCATTATCAGGACCAGGAAGAAACTTACAGTCGGTCTCCCAGAAGAAAAATCGAAGTTGATATATCTTGAAACTAAGTTTTAAAAAAATACAGACGTAGAATTCTATATCTCCTCTTGTTTTTGAAAAATATCGCATTCAAATGAAAAAGAAAACAATAAATAAAATAAGCAAGGAATATTAAAGTATAATTTAAAAATTAATTTAAAAACTTTAAATTTCATCGGTGGGGGTTAAATTAAGACTCAAACAGAAATTTCAGATTACGACACTACATTCTTAGAATAAAAAATAAAAATATATTTTTTTATTTTTCGTTGAATATTTATATATTAAAAAAAAAATCCAAAAGATCGGATACCAGAAAATTATTAAAAAAGAAGAAAGATATTCGCAACACGTAATTCTTTTCAGCATGCAAAATAATATAATAAAAAAAAACAATATATTAAGATCGACTTTATTCATATACAGTTTCTTTGCACACACGAAAACAGTTTAAGAAAACAGTAGAAGAGAAAATAAAGATTTATATCAGGGAATAGTAACTTCATTTTCATTACGCTCTCATCCAATATCCTCACCGAAATGAAAGTTTAAATTCAATTCAACAGGAGGGGCATGATTGATTTACGTACTTTCACTTCAACAAAACAATTATTTATTTGATAATATCAGTTAAATAGCAAGTGGAGCTTTAATAGTTTAAGTTAATAGTTTTTTAACATCATTTCAAGCGCGATTTTTCTCACTTATTTTAATTGATACGTCCTGGAAAACTTTACTTACTTAAACAAAGAAGATTAAAAGGATGAAACGATACGTGAAAATATTCCTAGACACTTAACGGGGATCGAATCAAAGACCGACTAATATAAAATTCACAACGATTCTAATCTCTTCACAAATCGGACAACTGATAAAACTATAGTTTAGTAAAAACTATTAAAAAGATAATAAATATTATTTAAAACGCGGTTTTATTTTTAATTTCTTCATTTTATTAACGCTTCAAAGATAGTTAAAATTATATTAATAAAATGATGAATTCAAATGTAAAATATTGCAAAAACTATTATTTTTGCAATCATATGAGGAAAGAACAGATTATCTATTAAAAAATAAATATAGCTAACAGTTTGATAATTTACACGATTATTAAGTTTTATTTTATTCAAAAACAAAAGAATAAATATATATATAGCCAGCCTCCGTGGCGCGAGTATCGACCGTGACGAGTAGCTTATCGGCCTTTCATCCGGAGGTCCCGGGTTCCAATCCCGGTCAGGAATGGCATTTTTCACACAAGCTACAATTCATTCATCTCATCCTCTGAAGATATACCTTAACAGTGGTTCCGGAGGTTAAACAAAAAAAAAAACAAAAAAATACGGCAATATAAAGAAATTGCTTTATTAGATTCCTGGTGCAACGTTTAATTCTTCTAAATGAGACATTTTGGTTTGCAGCTTTTTGAGAATTAGACCTTTAATTCAGAAGATAATTCTGACCGTACACAAATGTAAAAGAGATTTTTCAATTTCTGTCAACAGAAAATTAATTAAAAATAGACAAAGTAATGAGGTTTAGTTTAAAAGTGTGATTTTACAAGAAATAAGATTTTTACAAAATTCGAAAAGAAGATGTTTTCAATTATTACTTTCATTTCACAATTTTTAGTCATAAACAAATAGGATGATTTCAATGTTTATATTTTATTGAGAAAATTTCTTTTTTTGGTTCCGTTTTAACGATTTTTCCAGTTAACTAATGCAGAGAATTAGTTTTTTTTTTTTTTAACGAAGAAACGTTTACATGGACGGTCAGAAGATTTTTTTTTAACACTGTAACTTAAAAATCAGTAGTTTAAACCGTGATGACAGGTGATTCAATCATACTAACAATAAAAATATTTTAGCGCTTAAATAAAAAAAAAAAAAAAAAAAAAAAATAGAATAATTTTAACAGCGTAAATGATTTTAGTGTTAATAATAATACATAGTTTGAATTCTAGAGAGTTTACTTCACTTGTCATTCAGGAACAGTGTCTATTCTTGTTAGTGCTGACTTTAAAAACGAAATTAAAAAAAAAACTTTAACAAATATATTCATACTATGCCGTTCTGTATCTAGGGAGAGTTCGAAGTATCAAGTTAGAGAATAAATATGAGGCATATTAATGTCTGAATAAAACTAAAATGATTCTTTAGTTTTAGTTATAAGTGAACGGCGTAATCTAATTTAGTACATATTCTCTATCTTCCATACATAATGTATACGCACTAGTGTGCATTTCTCTCTCTCTCTCTCTCTCTCTGTGCGCGGGCAGACATATATAAGCAAGAACAACACTATTCATTAAAAAAATTTCAGGAAATAGCCAACAACGATTAATGCCCAACAACGCTGAACACAATTTTAAACTATATAACAACAATTACGCGCAATGTTTCTCATGTAGTGTAATATACTTTCATGTTTTCTTATTAATAGAAAAATAATATATATATATATATGTAATAATTACGGGAACCAATTAAAATGGCTACAAAGAAAAGAAACATAATTAAAATCATCAATACCTTACAATATTAAACTGAAACATCACATGATTTCCTCATGAAATCTATTTATAAACAACAATAGTACAATAATTTGCTTCAGTTCACACCTAGTTTACGTAACAGTCTAACTTATTAAAAAATAATCGAATTTCACATACATACATAAACACATGCTACAGAGAACGATGTAAACAAGTTATAACAATCAAAAATATGTTTTATTCCGACCCACACGAGTTAATCCGTACAAATTATCATTTCACTGAGAAATTAAAGGAGGTTCTATTGAGCAGACTACACCATCCAATAATAATAATAATTTTAATCGGTTACTTTATCTTACAAACAAATTATTAACACCAAACAAGGCAAGCGTAAAAATATCTCTAGAATATCCGGTGTAGTTTTATTGAGCCCACAACCTTAGAAGTGACATTTTCTAATGAAATGAATAACAGTATACACATCATCCGCCTTCACCGAGATAAAATTACTACTAAAACCAATTGGCGGAAGAGAAATATATAAGAAAAAGTGATATTGTTTATATTATTACTGATCATCAACACACGGATTAACTATAATAAAACAGAAACGTAAAATAAACCGAACGATGTCATTTTCAGTTCTAGGAATGCAAGTGATCGAATCTGATTATATTCCGTTTTTATCTTTAACAAGCAATCAAAACTAATAAACTCACTTAGAGATCAAATCACTCACAAGAAATCATAAACACATTAAAAAGATAAAGTGGTGCTGATTACCGTATATTTTGAATACTGTTTGAAAATAAGCTATAAAGTCTACATCGATATTTTTACGTACGATATTAGTACGTTGATATTTTTCAAGGGAATAAAAAACTTTAGATACGATCTGTAACAACCATAGAATTAGATTTAGAGTGCATCAAACTGTAAAAAAAATATCAAGTAAAACGAAAAGCGTTCAATTTTGTAAGCGGCTTATAAAACAACACGACAAAATCTTCCGACCAAACTCTTCTTTTGGGTAAAAACTGAGGAGAAAGGTGTAAGTTATATAACTGCTTTTGCCCTTAATACCCGCAATCCCTTCTTTGTCTACCGGTAAACTACGAAGCTGTGTAATATATTCCGCTCATCTTAGCTCGGGTTCAAGTACGAAGTACGAGCACCCGTATAGATTTGAATGTATATAAGATTTCAGCATATCATGAATAATTCTGTTTTAGTTAGGCAATTCTATTGTATAAAAAAACGGACGAACCCTGCACCACACTGCTGTGTTCAACGGGATTACAAAAAAAAAAAAAAAAAAAAAAAAACCCGAAAAACTGAACTTTATTTTTAATAAATCATTAGTATTACAAATACAATCACTATGAAAGAAAAGAATAAAAAAAAAAAATAATTCTTGTAAACAGATATCTGTACAATATAATCTCTTGTAAATATCTGAACGATAACACAACTGGTACACTTAAATACAAAACTATAACATGTATGTAATACGTAATAAAAAAGTGCAATAAATACAGTAAAAAAAAATTTACTCGATAGAGGTCACTAGTGTAGATAAAACGCTAGATAAAATTTCATTGCCAATTATAGAATAACGTGACGAGATAAGGGCTTTATGAACTGTGATGACTTCAAAGATAAGATCAGAAAAATGTTTTCCGCCGTCATCAGTAGGAATCGTGAAAGTATCAAGACACATAATACGGAAGAATGTGCCATATATATATATCGTACAATTAAATTTCACGGAGCGGTAAAGATCTATTAGAATGTAGTTCAGCGAAATAATTTCAGAAGAAATTAAGATACATCAATTATTATTATTAAACATTTTAATATGATAATCGAATGATTTCGTATTAAAAATGTATCGTTTAAATCTAAACAAATTAAAACTTCTTCCAAAAACGGCCTATCATGAAACGATACCATAAAGTTCAAAATCATAGTCTATTAAAGAAAAAAAATTGTACATCGTTACACAAGTAAATCTAGTTACTTAGATTTTCTTATTACGAATACAAAAAGTAAGAGATCACATTCTCTCTTGAATGATTAATTAATTACAATAATCTGTAATGATATGCGGTGCAGGCCGGCCTCCGTGGCGCGAGTGGTAGCGTCTCGGCCTTTCATCTCGGAGGTCCCGGGTTCCAATCCCGGTCAGGCATGGCGTTTTTCACACACGCTAAAATTCATTCATCTCATCCTCTGATATGTTATACCTTAACGGTGATTCCGGAGGTAAAAAAAAAAAAAAAAAAAAAAAAAAAAAAAAAAAAAAAAAAAAAAAAAATATGCGGTACAGAGTGTTCAACATAAAAGAGGCGCCATCATTCAGTAGTTTACAGTAAATGGATATATTTGTTAAAGTGGATATATATTGGTGCAAGATGGATAAAAAATGTGGTAGATGTTGGTCCGACAGCAGTTGGAATGGAAATAACCGTTTTATGGGCTGCATATTTGAGTACTGTCAGTCTGTGTCGAGTACTGACTTTTGCAAGAGGTTGCATAATCCACATGTTGTTTATTAAAATGCGGTTAACTGTTGAAGAACGTATATTCGTAATGGAAACTTATTGTGAGACAAAATTTAACGCTGCAGGTCGGCGAAAGTACAGGGAAAAATTTGAAAAAAGAAAACACCAGTGAAAAGTGTTATTCAGAAGTTAAAAGATTTCGTGAAACGGTTCGGCCACCAGAAATGTATTAGACAAAGGTCAGTTTTAACGATGCAAGACGTCCAGATCGACGCAGGTAGTTACAAGATCTTTTACATTTTTGCGGAGATTAAGCCGGGAAAAGAACCTTTCACTAAGTACAACCCGTATGCAATGAGTAAAATGCTGATATGTTATCTGTATACAAATTTTGCACGAAGGTTTTAGCATAATGCTGATTACGCTAAAAGGGTTCACTACCGGCAAAGATTCAAGAACTTTATTAGAAGCAACACTGGCTTCTTAGAACAAGTGTTTTATACGCATGAACTCATAAAAAAATAGGCGTAAGGTTTGCAGTTTCAAAGCGACGAATAATAGGACCCTTGTTTTTTTTTGAAAAAAAAAAAAATACGGGTGCTGTCGTCAATCGAGAAATGATAGTACAGTTCATAGTCTTACTGCAAGAGGATAAACGTGGCTGTCGAACACGCTATTACACGCGTTACAACAGGACAGTGCCATTTACCATACAGCTAGCTCAGATGGAGATGCTACAGGATAATTTCGGCGGAAAAGTCATTTATAAAAGATAGTGGCCATCAAGATGCCCTGGATCTAACTAGACTTCTTTTTGTGGGGTTACCTAAAAGAGATTGTTTATATGAGAAATCATCCACATACCCTGCAAGACAAACATTACACAGCATTACGGATGCACAACAGAAACATTACGGATGCCATCCAGGAAATAAACAGAAAACAGCTGACAACAGTGGCCAGGAACGTGGTCGAACGTGCTGAAAAGTGAATACACGTCATTTTTAACACCTTCTGTAAATTATTATTTAAGTGTTTGCCAATAAACTATTATTATAAACTAAATTAATTGGTAGGGCGCATCTTATTTAAGTTGAACACTCTGCAGTACGGTTTAATTAAATACACATGACAACAATTTTTTTTCGTAAGCAAAGATCGTATGCGTTACCTTCTTTGACGAGCCTATGCTACACCGCTTGCCATTTTTCTTAAGGTACGCGAACCGGTAAGATAAGCTACTAAATATTAATCACAGTGTAATATTTTAAGCTCAACTCATTTTCTTACTGCTCCTTCCAAATCTAGGCATTTTTCAATCGACAGTTTTCCATCCGACGATTATTTTTCGAAGTAATAGCGATTTTAATTCAGAATGCTTATTTAAAAAAATTGAAACAAAAAAAAAATACTCGTACTGTTATATGTTCATCTGATAATCAAAGTCGATGCGTATACTAGAAGAAAGACTAAACATTTGTTGATAAAAGATAACGTCCAGTTCGGCCACGAACTCTAACAATAAAATGGTAACCGGTACATCATTTATGAGTAGCAACCCACCAGAGAAGCTGTTAGGCATAGTCACGTTATTTTTTTCTTTTCTGAGGCCACTTGGATCCGCCAGAATTTTTCATAATGCAAAAACTTGACACACGTTGGGAGAAGCATCAGTGTAAACGGGGATTACATTGAAAAATAAATACTGCGTTTTGTAGCTAAGGTACAAAACGTAATTTTATTCATTTATTTTATTCCAATATCTCTTTTCATTACCATGCTGTCCATATATGTGCAAAATTTATCAGTCCAGCCTCGTATAGTAATGATTGCTTTTTTAATTAGTAGGTGCATTTTCTTATTCGGTATATGTAAATGACCGACAAAATGAACAACGTACGAGGTAAATTTTTAATTTCTCAAAAACAATCGTTCGTTTTTTAAACTGATATTACTCGGAAAATGGAAATAATTGGAAAACCTTTCCTTAAAAAACATCTAAACTTGGCGAAGAAAATGTTATTTATTATCAAGTGAACAGAAACTATTAGTTTGCTATATGTTTATTTTTAATATGAAAGCAAGTCGACTTATGTATGTTAAAGAATAATAAAAATGGTAATTTTTTTTTTATTTAAAAAAATTTAGTAACGAAATGAACTCGTTACAGGTTAAAAGAAAACTGAGCGAGGAATAAAACAAATCATCCATTAAATTTTTTATCATAAATGTGAAGTTTCGAAGTGAAAAAAATATACACCAAATAGTGCAGAATTTGATACCAAGTAGGACACAACAAATAACTAGTATCGAGTAAACGAATTGACAGCTTTGGAGTAGGCTGCTTAAAATTATTTGTATTTCTGTAATTCCTTATTCGGTAAGGAATAGAAATTAAATTTCTTTCAGCAAAATTTTTACGCTGCTATAAATTCCGTTAAGCTTAGCGAGGGATGCATAATTCAACAAAAATAAATTTCTCCGTATATATTCTGTATTCCCGGAATATCAGTGAAGAATCAAACTAAATAAAATTTAAAAAAAATTAAAATTAAGAAAATAAATAAATAAAAATAATAATACGGGAAGAACATGACGAAATGTGGCGACGAGTAGATCACGGGAGGAAGCCTGTTTGCTGAGGATGCTGTTTGTCCAGGACACACGCAAGGGTGCACTTAACCGGGATACCTCTGATGACGCATCCTGGCCCTCTAAGGTATGAGAGGCCGTCTGTGGCAGGGGAAGGAACACTCGCGCATTTTTCATTGCACATTCCGCCCCTGTAGGTCGGGTTAGTAGAGTGAGACGGGTAGTCTCTTGGAGGAGGAACGTGCCGGCTTCCCACAAGCGGGGAGTCGCCACGCTCTAAAGATCCCAAGAGGACTCCGAAGGGAGCTCTGCTGCAGGAGCCTAAGCGAAAAGGTCAACAGGTAGGGTAATCTTCTGCTACGATTCCCAGGGCTGGCCGATGTTATGCCGAGAGACGATTCCAGCCGCCTCTGGGAAAAAACGGGAGGAGGGTTTTTAGTCGGTGAGAGCCCTACACTACCATCTGAGCGGGCAGATGGTGGCTGGTAGAGCTTTTTTCTCCTCCTACGAAATAAAAAAAGATCGGTCGAGCGAATCCTTTATGAAATAGGAGCCGCACTAAGTAAAAGGACTTTAATGACTCGTTAATCACAACAAACCTTTTTCAACGTTTAACAGATGCAGTAAACAACTGACTGAGAGGTCAGGAGTTCCATAAATTAAAAAAAAGAAAAGTTTATTAAATCGTTATTTAGTTCAACGAATAACTTACAATTCGTAATATTACATAATTAGAAGTAACAGAATGAGCGCTAAACAACGAGCAACATTTTTTAAACAGAAAAATAAATAAACCTTTTGAAACTACTAATAAATATACAAATACAGAAGCGCGAATAACGACGTTTAATCCAATTATTACAATACAAAATGTAGTAAATATATAAAAGCTGTTTTTTGGAAATTAAATTTTCAACATTAATTTAAAAAGCCAACGTAAAACCGCTACACAAACGGTTCTCTCTTGTAAAAGTATTTTCAACATTTTTTTATTTTTATTTTTGATCTTTAATAAAACAAAAACAAACGAAAGAGGCAATGTTAATTTGTAAGTAAAGTAAAGTAGCTCCTACGTAATAAAATAGAATTAATTAAAAAAAATAATAATTATAACAGTACAATCAAATGCAAAAGACTAATTTTATTTTCATATGAATATTCAGGAAGTCTCCCGATATCCCATACAGCTTTCCTATGTGGCGGCATTTCAAAAGAGAAAGGTTTCTTACTTTTTGTCACAGAAGATGATCGCTAAGATAAAAAAGTTCTGAAGTGTACATAAATATTTTATTAATATCTGGTTGATTTGCCGATGCAAAACGTTTATTTTACAATTACAATAAAAAATCATACTGAACATTTTTATTAACTAAAAAAAAAAAAAAATTGAGAAATCTGAGATTAGTATACCGTGATCTTATATTACAAAGTAACAACGAAACGAAGAAAAAGTAAAGAGTAATAAAAAATAAATAAAATTTAATTACTATAATTGTCGTTACTTATTTATAACTCATGAATTACATAATTATATTGCTATTAATATAAAATGAACCCGACAATTTTTAACTTCATGAAATGTAAAAAGCTCTTGCGGTTTTTATGACAGATTATCTTTCTGAATGCAAAATACATAAAAATAAATAAATTTTGATTAGGTAAAGAAAAAACTCTCTCTTACTAGCCAAACAAAAATTACAGAAATATTGAAATAGATATTTGAATTAAATTATTAACAACCTCCATATAAATTAATCGAATTAAAGAAAAAAAAGTTTTAGAAAGTTTTAAAATCAGTTTTATAAAACTGATTTCATTCCGTATCCAGTTTAGATTAAATAATTAAATTTTAGATTACATATAAACAACTACACACAGATAACCACTATTTCCACGAAATAAAAAAATCCCTTTAGGCACGCCGGAAGATGGAGGTTGATTTCACCGGTGCTACTAGGGGATAAAAAAGATTTCCACCTTCAAGTTAAAAAAAATTTCAAATTTATTCAATACGACACTGGTTGCACGTGAAAACATATGTTTTCACATGTTTAGCATACGACCAGCCCCTTCTTCTTACAATTCCAGCAACATTTTGGTCATCCCTGTCCGTAAGGGCTGGTCATAACAAATCTGGTTTCACAAAAAAGTTTTAGGTAATATTTAGAGGATTGACGACCACTTTAAACATATCTGATACTGTGTCTACTAAAGGAGGTATAATTTTTTTTTATTTTGGTCTTGTAGACCCCATTTTTTCCACTCCTGGGTTAATAGTTGGAGATATGAAAAATTTTACTTAGATAAGATTTAGGACCTTATTCAAAGAATAGTAGGAACTTTTAAGAAATTCTATATTTTACTTAAGAAATTTATAGCGATATTTTGTTTTTTCGAAAAAGCTCCCAATTTCCAACCCCGTTGTCCAATTTTGCCCATTAACGAACTAGACCGAGATTTTGGGTCGTTATATTTTATGTATCAATTTGAAAGTGATTGGCGCAAAGTTAAGGCAGTTAAAATGTCCACAAAAGAATGAAATATACTCGTATATATATATATATATATATATACATGTATACATATATATACTCCCTCTACGAATCATGAGACCTTGCCGATGGTGGGGGGGCTTGCGTACTCAGTGATACAGAGTAGCTG
>JAAAKQ030250090.1:0-28059 GCA_010016005.3 Zanna intricata | reverse complement strand
TATATATATATATAGGCTCATTATTAGCACATACAACTTCCTCCAGCACAAAGGGAATACATTGCATCCTCTAACAACTACAGTTCCATACCATTAGATTGAAAGGCACTAGCACTAACAGGCCTTCAGTGAATGGAATGAAGAAAATTGTGCTGGTAGAAATATATACCAAAAAGTACTACATTACAGTGACATCAAAGTAATCATAAAAATTTATACAATACCTTCCAAATATCACAAGGATGTTTTTGTAGTGCACAGCGACCACATTTATGACAGTGAAACCAATAGCTCTTCACACATCGAAAACAGATGTCACAATGATTATACAGCTGACCATTCTAAAATTAATAATATATTAATTATCGATTACAAGATAAATCCTTGAATAGCATTCTGTAGTAAAGAATTAATATGACAATGAAAATTACGCATGTCTACATGTAATAATTAAAAGTAAATTATCAGTACATTTTATTGGGTTAGTAGAAACAGAATTTCTACTTTTTCATGCTTATATCATAAATTTAATTAATGTTTAAATTAAATTAATTTTTTTTATGATAATCAGGATGAACATCATTTTTTGTTATTTGAAATAACAAGTATACCGTATTTCAGTAGTTCATCAAGAAGGAAAACATCAAAGAATACAGCAAGAATGTACATTCAAGCTGTTGCAGATGATTTGAAGAGATTCAAAACTTTACTACTGTCTCGAAGCATGTAATACAGTTAAATGCAGGTTTGAATGATTAAAAAGAAAATAAGCTTTATATATATATATATATCTGTCTGATGTATATATATCAGACAGATATATGTCCGTCTGTCCGTGCGTGTGTGTGTTAGTTTACAACAATAAAAAATAAAAATTTCACGTTTGAAAAATAAATTTGAAATAAAAGTCTGGAATGTTATACATAATGCAGCTATTTCTTGGATAAGTTTCTTTTTTTATCTGGTGTACTTAAATAATAATAATAAATATAGTCAATAACACTAACTGTAGATTAAATTTGAAGAGATTTAAAAATTATATGTTCATCAATAAAAAATTTTATCTTATAGATTACATTTTATGCAATACATAATCCAAGAATTAAAACTTGGAATCTTACAGTCCAAGTTTTAATTCTGTAATACTTTATGTAAGTTTTCTTTATCTTTGGCTCTACATATTGTTACCATCAGCATTACAATTTATATAATTTGTAAAAGAAAAGGGTATATACAACCATACTATATTTTATAAAATATTACATTATTTCACTCGAGTAGTAAAGAAAATTTCTTTGTACTAACTTTTATAAAAATCTATCAATAAGTTTAACTTGGTAATTTATTCATATAATTCTTTTTTTTTTTACATAAAGTAATGTTAGATGATTCATAGTAAAGAACCATAAAAAAAATGTTATTTTTAATATATATATATATATATTTTTTTTTTACCTCTGGAATCACCGTTAAGGTATATCATCAGAGGATGAGATGAATGAATTGTAGTGCGTGTGAAAAATGTCATGCTTGACCGAGATTCGAACCTGGAACCTACGGGATGAAAGGCCAAGACGCTATCACTCGCACCACAGAGCCGACTTTTAATAATATAACCCATGTAATTTAAATAAATGAATTTCTATTAAAAATAACTGTAACAATTAAATTAAAAGGAGGAATTATCATAACAATTCTCAGAAGAAAAGTATGTAAAATTATAATTCAAATATAAATAATAATTTGTGTACTTATGAACTAAATCTTAATACTATTTATTCAATCGTTGAGTGTAATCCATTTTTGAGAGTCCTGCAAACAGAACCAAATTCTTTCTTTATCAGTTCTTATCACAAAATCAGTATATGATAGCTTTCAGATTCTGACATGAAAAAAATGTTTATGTCAAAATCTGAATTATGAAGTCATGAATCTGGTTATAAAGGCACATATTAAATAGATTAACATCCATTTAAACAGTACAGAGCATTGAACATAATAACATTTTTACAATGCCATAGATTAACGTTTTTCAGGGTAACTTAAAATGTGTAATTTTCCTTACCTTTGAAGGGCATATACCACACTTAAAACAGTGCTTATTGAATCTGGAGACCCAACGGTTACAATCGCAACAAAAATGGTAACCTTCTTCAGTAGGAAAAACAAATTTGGAAGCATCTAAATTTGTAAATATTCTTACAACTGAAGTTTTACTACCTTAAAAAAATAGTAAAACATTTATTTATTACAACACACAATTTTTCGAAAATTTCACACATCAATACGTATATTAAATACTTAACAAAGTTAGTTTAACAAGAGTGATAAGAGTAGTTGATTTAAGATAAATTTGATTAATTCTTTATATTCCCTACCTAAATCAGCTGCAAATGTGGTAATAAACTGGTTTCTTCTGTAAAAATATTTAAATCCGAGGAATTGTTTAATTTACTGGTAACTGAGTTGTAACTTTATTTTTTTAAATTGGCTCCCTTGCACTGCTCAATAATTTTTTAACTTTTAATGGGGAAATGTCAAGTACTGAACAAGCTTTACTCATCAATTCAATTATAACACATTGAGACTGAAATATATCTTGACATTCCGGTTTGCTTTCTGTATCTTGTGGTTTTTATATTTTGTTTAAGCATTTTGTACACCGTGCTCTGCCTGAAATTAATTTTAAATTTGGATTGCTTGTTGAATGTGTCAAAGATATTTCTCAAAGAGATTTTTTAACTGCCTTTAGTGTGGCAGCTAAATAGGTCAGAGCAACTTTTCCTACTAATACAAAAATATTTATCTAAATATTCAGTTTTATGAAAAGTACAGACTTTTTTGTTTCAGTACATCCCATTTCTTAAAGATATCAATGTTATTTGCTGTTCAGTAAACTCTAAAATATCATGCAATATTGAAAATCTATTGTCAATTTGTGACATACTGTTTCAGTATGAATGCCAATTAAATGCTCCAAAATCCATTTTTATAAAATGCGAGGGTTCTTATAATAACAATATAGCAAGTATAAATTATAAAACTACCAACTTTACCTCACTTTCTCTCAACTCAGTTTCTCTATAGCTAAAATAAAAATCTCTCTAATTAATAGATAAAAGATAGATAAGAAAATATTTTGTATAATAGGTCTAGGTTATCTGAAAAAATACATGCTGTGAATTTTTTGGATACATGTTCACAGTTAGAAGGAACGGTATTTCAGCGGGGTTTTTTTTTGGCGGTTTTTGATGGCTTTGAGAACAAAATAAATTTTATACGGTTTTAAAGTACATAAGAAGTATGTATGGCTGTAAAAATTTTAGATTTTTGATACCTGACCCACATATGGTGTTTGAGCCCCAAAAATGAGATATTTTCAAAACCTTACAGTTTGGTGGCCATTTTTTCCTAATGAAGGACGGACACTTGGTAACACTCCAATTTTTTTTTTTGTTAGTACTATCAGTACCTAAGAGTTAACAGGTAAAAAACAGGCTGTTATCCTAAGCTCTTCATTACTTATTTTGGGTCCAAAATTTGAAAAACAATTTGTAAATGTAACTTCACTAAACATTACAAGATGTGGTTATGTAGCAATATGAATTTTGAGTACATTAAGTACATCTTTGATCTTTCCAGAAAGCTCTTTTTGACCTTCTGTACGATGTAAAATAAGAATGCTGCAACTCATGCATAAAGTTACGAAAATGGCTGTTTTTACCTGTTGGTGAATTAGAAAACTTTTTTAAATATAAAAAAATATTTTTTGGCCATTACAAGGTGGGTAGTTATCATATACCAAATATCATCAAAATCAAAAATAGTGATACAATAAAAGTTTTGAAAATTTTTCGAATTAAAATTGAATATGTGGTGATGACAGATACTTTGCATGAAAACTGAACTCCTTGCATTCACCTGCCTAGTCTGTGCTTGGGTCTAGTATAGCAAAAGTGAACTACAGTGTCAAAAGACTGGGGAGTTCTCCGAAAACCCATTCTTCTGATTAAATTCATTTCCCTTAACAGTTCATTGTGTGATTCAAGACCATCCAAACCTTAAATACAGGAATCCTTATAAATATTATTTCCAATATTAATTTAAGACCTTAAGGAATAGTCTTTATTACAAATGACTGAAAATACAGTTAACTGTTTCAGTTAGTCACAAATAAAATTTTATTAACCAAAAAGTCTCTGTCCAATCTTCTAATTGCATCTTTTCCCAAATGCAAACTTCTTTTAATTTATCATCTGCTGGGCAACTGTTTTAGTTTCCCATTTTTAACTCTGCATTGCTGCCTAGGCCGTATGTTATACATTACTGGCTGGTGAGCGCTCTGCTCAGCGTTTGGCTTTATCTCTTCCATAGTTCGATTATTGTCAATTTTATGCAAATAAGTATAATTTTATTGTTCATTATTACTAATGAACAATAAGGCTCTTTTGTATTTTGATACAAAATTAATTTTCTGTTATATCCTATTTATTAATAACTATTATTTACTTACATAAATTATGTATTTTGTTCGGGCTGCTTCTGTAGATTTTAGATACTTTTATTACCATATTTGCATAACACACATAATTCATACTTACATTTATTTTATTTATTACACAAAAAAAAAGTAACATACGAGTTTCTAATTTAAAAATTAAAAGATAATAGTCAAGACGTTATAAATTATAAGAAAGATTGTTTTTAAACTATCAATAACAAAACAAATCGATGAATGAATTTTGTTCCATTTTTGAAAAAAATATAACCCATAAAACTAAAATAGTTCAATTATTATAAATAAGGTAATATTTTTGCTAATCATCACTTTCAGTGTTTAATCCCTCCTTTTTATTGAATTTTGTGCTGATTGTAACTGTAAGCTCCCTACAAATAGCAGTTTGACATTTTATACACCTAACTTTTGTTTTTTTTTTTTTTTTTTTTATAGGAATAAGATTATTTTTGCTGATCTCTTTGGTCACTGCCATACGTAGTTCGTAGTTCTCCTCCAAATTAGCTTCTTTTCATACTTGCATTTTTAGAACTGGATCCAGATTTTTTTATTGAAGCACATGTTATTAAAAAAGATTTTGTTAGTTCTTTGGCTAGAATTTTTATGAATTCATGTCTTGAAAATAGTTTATGTGTATTACTTCTAAAAATTATTTGACTATTTATTATCGCAATGTTTAGAAGAGAAAAAACACGATAAGTATCCCCATCTGCAGCTTATTTTTTTTAATTTTTTTTTTTACCCCCGGAACCACCGTTAAGTTATATCTTCAGAGGATGAGATGAACAAATTGTAGCGTGTGTGAAAAATGCCATGCCTGACCAGGATTGTTGATGTAAACAGCTATGTTATTGTTAATTATTTGCGCTCATTGTGTTTTTTCAAAAAAAATTATCTGCAGCTTATGCTTCAAACAGAATATGTACTAAACATTTCATCCACAACATTTACAGGTCATTTTATATGATTGTAAAACATATCTCCTCTGGCTTTAAATATTTATTTTGAGGGACTGTAGCATCATTGTAATGCATGGTAGATAATAAAAGCACATTTTATTCTTTTTTGGAACATACATTATCAGAAGACAATAATTTTCTCAGCTAATTATTTTGCTAGATAGATATTTGCGTAGTTTACTATTTCATGCAAAATATGATTTGAAAAAAATAGTTGGCCATGCATCAAGCAGTGTTTTTGCATCTTTTGCTATCCTTTTGCACCAGGTAAATACATAACCAGATTATATGATCGAGTTCGCACATTTTTTTAGTGGATAATGCAAGCTCCATTTAGTATTTCTATCTTTACATAACATACAATATAACTTGAGTGACTGTGTCTTCATGATACTTATGAGTTTGTATTGTGATAGTTTTTTCCAGATGATCAATCTCACATTCATCGTTCAAATTACTCTCCATCAGTTTCATCTAACCACCACGTAGCAATGTTTTCTACATTGTGGACAGCTTAGTAAGAAGAAAATTGCAAATAATAAAAAAAAAAAAAAAACTTAAATTTCGCACAAATGGATAAATTTTATAAATAGATCCTAACACAAAACAAAATTAGTATCTAAACTAATAAAATAAAATATAAAAGTAAGATATGTTTCACTAAAAGTAATATACATGTAAAACAATATATAAAATCCAAATATAAATAAAACTTGTGTAAAAACATAAGAGAATATTGAACACATTCATATTCACTTGAAAAAACTGAATTTTTCTGTAATACAATTACTAGCTATTGAGACCTGCGCTTACTAATATGACACTGAACAAACAAATTCTGAAAACATCAACAAAAAATACAATAATGTAAGAAATAATGATTATTAATATCTCTAAACATCCAGTACAGAAGGGACACAGTCAGTCGTATTTCTAAGAAACTGTAAGAAAATAGTTATAACAAAAAAAGATTCTAGGATGAGCACAATGCTCTCTAGCCAGCAACGGCAGATTAAAGAGTAATCCATTTTTTTTTTTTTTTTTTTTTTAATATGAATTCTTCGTAGAAACGTAAAAGTACATAGCATTTGAAAAGTTGCTGTGCACGGAATTAATGGATATGTGATAACTAATCTTAATTAATACTTTGTATTTTTACTTTTTACAAACGGATATTACAATACCTGGAATAGTTTTTAAAAGGTGTAGAAAATGATCAATATCAATACAACACTGCACATAATTCAATTTTTGTTTTCAAAAGTTTAACCAAGCAAAGACATTTTGTAAAAAAAGTCATTGACCTGTTAGCTGTAGCGCTGTGGCACCATCTTGTTTGAAACAGCTGTGATTGATTTCCAGTTCTGTTAAATGACTAATGACTAATAAAGTCTATTAAAACAGCACTATAATGATCACTATTAACTATAATTTCAAAAATACTGGATTCACAATTATTATATTCTACTCGCACTGACCCAGACTCCAGTTTTTGTTTTGTGTAAAGCTTGTTCGTGCAATTCATGAGGTTTAGTTGTCGACCACAGTCATATATTTTATGAATTAATATATACTCCCAGATGAAAACATGCTTCATTTGTAAAAACCATAATGTCAAGGATATTCACAGAATTTTGGTCAATAAAATGTTTAAACCATTGAAAATAATCTATAATTTTATGGCATCATATGTAGGTTTCAGTTCTTTTCTTACAGCTTTATGTGTGGTAGCAAGTCTGACTACATTGTGGTGAGGAAAGCAGTGTTTGGAAACTTATCAGAAAATTTGTGCTTCACTATCAGTATACCTGTAATCTTCATGAAAAATGTGTTCAAAAAGAAAAAATGTGTTTCTCTACTGAAAGAACTACAGTGCACCCTCAATTTTAATATAATTTTTTTGTGTGATTTCAGTAATATGCGTCTGAATAAGTTAGGAAAATTATTTCTGAATTGGCGATAGGTTTCACTTAAACATGGTCACACTATCATTATCATATTTGACTAAAATATTCACTACACACTAAAGACTTACTGCAGACTAAAATACAGTAGAGTACATATTTTGATTACAAGACTAAATATCCACATATTTATCCTGTACTAACAACAAGAAATGCCAATGAGTCATTGTAATGAACAGTACACTGCTTTTACAATCATTGTTCATTCGCAGTTTACGTTAACTTACGTGTGCCTGTATACAAAAATGCTGAGTTAAATACATCTCATTACTAGTTCAGTGTTATTGTGTTATTGAGTTTGTGTGTTTCGCAGCTACATTTTTCAGATTATTTCTTTTTACTGTAATGTTTCTTTACATACTGTGAAAAAAATGAATGCAGCGTTAAAACCTATGAAACAAACAAATGTTTTATCGTTATCAGAAAAATATAAAATTCCAAATCGTCTAGATAATAAAGATACTGTTGTGTCTGTAACTAGAAGTTTTAACTTAAATGAATCATCTGTGCATACAATACAGTTTAATAAAGACAAAATAAACCAAAGTATCACACCCAGTGTACCAGTTTATCCAAGATCATTTCATACACGTGAAATTTGATATTGGAGAAAGTCAAAAAATTGTTAATATCACAGATTGAAGAGCAAACTCAACAGCATATGCCACTAAGTTCAGTTTTAGTTAAAAAAAAGGCTATGCGGCTTTATTGCAGGGAGTCCAGTGAAACAAGTAATGAATCTGAAATTTTTACCAATAGTTCATCCAGTTTCAGTTTAATTGCTAGTAAGGGCTGGTTTGAGAGATTTAAAAAAAGACACAGTTTGTACAATGCAAAACTTCAAGGTGAAAAAGCTTTTGCAAATTTCAAAACTGCTTAACAATACCTAGCCAATTTTTAAGCAACATAAAGGAGAAAGGTTACATAGCAGAACAGGCTTTCAATGCAAATGAAACAGGTATGTATTGGAAAATTGCCTAAGTGTACATCATTCCTTCTCTCTTTCTCTCTCTCTTTTTTTTTAATGGAATCACGATTAGGTATTTCTTTAGAGGATGCAGATGAATCATTTGTAGAGTGTGTGAAAATGAAGTGCCTGACCAGGATTCGAACCTAGGACCTCCAGATGAAAGGTTGAGCTACAATCACTCACGCCTGCATACATTTCTTTTTAAAGAATAAAAAAACAGCAAAGAACTGTTTTACATTGTTGTGTTCTAATGCGTTTGGAGACTGCTTGATTACATCATTGTTAGTTTATAAATATTTAAATCCTTGTGCTTTAAAAATCACAAATAAAAATAACCTTCCAGTTTTATGGCGAGCTAATAAACATGCTTGAGTGACTGCTGATAATTGTATGGATTGGTTTAGTAACTGTTTTAAACCAGAGAGATTAAAAAGTACTTATCATTCAAAAATCTTGTTTATGAAGTTTTCTTGTTTTAGAAAACTGAATGGCACACCCAGAGGTGCTACTGAAAGAAGCTGATGAAAATATCCATGCTGAGTGTCTCCCATCCAAAACTGCGATGATAGAAAATAAAATCATACAAGACAGTGATGAAAATGAAGAAAAGAAAATTTTGATAAAAAATAAACAACTGACTTTAAGAAATTTGTAAAAATGGCGGAGGAATTGAAAGAATTTATAATTGTTGAAGATCCAGTGAAGGAGCACAGTTTGCAGTTTCAACGGGAATTAGAAAATATAGAGGCACCATACAAGGAAGAACAAAGACTTTTACTGAACAAATCCCAACAGTACATCATTACTAATTTTTTAATGTAGTGAAAATAAACTAAATGAAAAATTATAATAAATGTTAAATGATTTTAATGGAAATAATCTATGTACAGAACATATTTCTTGTCTTTTTAAATACAAATATTCTTTTTAAATACATACATTATACTGTAATATCATTAAAATAATACAATGATACTAAAATAATAAAATAGTAAAATAAAGTACAGTATTTTTTTTGGGTACAATAATTTACTTATATCATTTAATATATAACTTACCAAGAATCTAAGCTGTATGTCTGCATTAAATGTGAGTCTCAATTTACGCAATTTCATTATAAGCTGAAATTTTCCAGAATGTAACACTCATGTAAATTGAGGATGCACTACATTTCATTTCTCGCAACTATTGATACAAATAAAAGAAAAACACAAAACAACACACGTTCAACCACAATTCAGCAACTGATGTTTTGGTTTACTACTGAGCACTGCTCAATGAACCCACAGCGCAACCGACCTATTGCCAAAAGAACATAATGGAAAAAACAGAACAGCATATCCGTATAATTCTCAACCACCTATGAGTTACAATTCACTAGTTTCTGTATTAAAAAGTAACAGAAAAAGACTGCTGGATATAATTATAACCTTCACATTAATTACTGGATAATTGAGATTAAAATAATTTCTCATTGCCTCATTTTACTGTAATAAGAAATTGTAAATGAAAAAAAAAAATAACACTCACTTTCCTTAAACTGTTTTTGATTAACATATGTAACATCATAGTCAAGCATACACATGTTATATCCATAGGTGATTACCTCCTCTTCCTTGAAATAAGGAAATACCCACACAACTAAACAAATAAAAAAAAAAAAAAGATAGTCAACCATTGTTTATTAATTATCAATCAAGTAACATTTTTCATTAGAATAAATGTACTATTTATAAGTCTTTGGATTACTGTAAATTCACAACAGAAAAATATAAAAAACAATGCAAAAATTCAGGAAGCTCTGAAAAATTAAGAGCAGTGTGTAAATTCGGCATAAATGCATAAATTTAGCTCTGAAAATTCAGTAACGCATAAATGAAGATAGCTGTAGGTATTTATATATGTATAAAAATTATTTATAGGTTCTGATTTACTATTTTAAATATCTCTGTATGCAGATAATTTATAGATCACTATCTTGTTTTTCTTTTTTTTGTTTATAACTTGTAGAATATATTCTGCTTCGTCGGGCACTTCATCCATCAATCATCAACATTGCTGTGGGTTAGGAATGAATGGTCATACTCTAACTGATAGGTATTCTACTTTAACTTTTTCCAGTGGGGGGGGACATGGGGGATTGAATATTAAAATAAGAGAGGAACTAGGTTCTTCCATCCATCAGCTTCCGCAGCACAAGTGGTAGCATCTCGGCCTTCATCCAGAGTCCCAGGTTCGAATCCCGGTCAGGCATGGCATTTTTCACACATGCTACAATTTATTCATCTCATCCTCTGAAGATATACCTTAACAGTGGTTCTGGAGGTTAAACAAAAAAAAAAGGTCTTCCATCCGACTCTCTCTTCATCTCTATAACACCTTGCGAATGAAGCTTGTCACAATTTCACTAACGTCCATCTCAAGAAGATCCTGGAAAAAATTACTCCCTGGCTAATATTCAAGATTAAATGATGTACCACACTTATAGTGCCCATAATGGTTAGATACAAGAGCGATCGACTCTGCTCATCACTGAAAGTCTCTCAGTTCAATCTACAAGTTGCTTGTACCTGTTACCTACCTTCCTTATTAATCATTACAAATGAGACCTTATGAAGGGATTCACCTTCCTGATCATTCCATAGAATTATAAATCTGATATTAGCATACTGCAGATGTAGTTTGTCACCATTTAAATTTTTATTAACCTTGAGACAATTATAGTCATCAAGCGAAGCTGATCAAGGTCTTCACAAGGTTGATATTGGTGGTTTTTTCAAATGGACCACCATCCATCATGGGGTTTTTCTGTAGAATACTAGTTTTGATTCCATGAATACAGGGAATTCATGGAAATATAGGACCATCTCTGCAGAGCCCATCCATACAGCGACAGAGCTAAATACAACTGGGTTTGCCCAGGTGCGCACAGGTCATCGTTCACGACTCACTACGTAGAGCCATCCACCCATCAATATAGCAGTTTCCATCTTGGGTTACAGTTGCATCTTGTAAAGTGTTACAACACCACCGAGTGTAAGTGAAAGAAGAAAAGGTATGGGGTGTTGCTGTGTAAGGGTATAAGTTATAAATGTGTATGTTCTAGATGTAGTGTACATATATAATGTAAATGGTTTTTTTTTTGGGATGAAAAATGCTTTTTTAATATCATTGCCCAGGTTAAAATAATAACAACAGGCTTCTTCTTGGATATTAAAATATTAGCAAAATATTAAAACTATGATGAAAACTAAGATAGTAATAGGAATAAAATTGAAACAGTAAAAGAAACACAGCAAATAGAATAATGCATGAAACATGAATAACAAAATAATATCAAAATTTTGACTGGTTAAATCTTATTAAGCATATTAATTCTTTTTAGAAGTAATAATACCTAGTCTAGTACATTTTTGTAATTTCATAGGACGTGCCATATGTCCCTAGGCAATTTAAATTTGTGACAAGGTCACATAGCAAATGCAGTCCACAAGGATGTAGGGCATAGTAAAGCGGCAGTCGCATCAGATGCATAGTGTAAACTGTATACTGTGTATACTGTTCTGCAGCTCTGTGTATTTGGAGAAAAGCTGCAGAGGGTGTAGGGCTATGGGGTTGCCAACACCCAAAATCTTAAAGACTCTCCTTTAGGATAATCCTGGCAAATAGGATATGGTTTTTAACATCCTTCAGAAAGAAAATTTCCATGAATGCTTCCAAAAATTGAAACACTGATAAAGTAAGTGTGTTCAGTCAGGACACTTCTTTGAAATAGATCCATCACAAGAGACTGTAAGTACTGTCATTTTGAAATTACAAGCCAATCTTAAAACTTTTCAATCATACCTCATAGTTAAGAATATGAATATTCTTAAATATAGTATTCAAAAAAGATTATTTCCCTCAAAAAATTATCATTAATTCTTTTATTTAGTGGCTATACTTGGTTCTTACTAGTGTGATATTTGGAGTAATTGTTGTCTTCATGCAGGTTGATGTGCTGCACAAAAAACTGGTTTCAATATCCTTACATTATACAAACCATCCTTACATTAAAAGTGGAAAATATATTTATAAGAGATATTTAATCAGATTGAACATTCAATTAAGTTTCAGGAGAAAATTTATTCATGTAAGTATACTGCAGATATTTCCTAATTATAGTGAGCATGAATGATAAATTTATGTAGCATGTGAAATATGTCAAGCCTGACTCAGAATTGAACCCAAAGTCATTCTGCCACAGATAAATACCAAAGTTTAAACTATAAGCACACCAACTTTACTAGCCATTTCTGAGCTGCTAACTAAATGATTCCTCTAAGGCATAGCAAATATTTAATATTTTAATGGATCTTTTTTTTTCTAGTGAAATTTAGAAAATAGCATAAACTTTATTTTGCTATTTTATTTTCAAAATCAGGGTAGGTAACTATTTCTGAAAACTGATTTGGTAAAAATTTAACATTTCAAAATTTTTACAGATTGGCAAACACATAATTTTTTGTAACGAATTTCTCAATGAGAAAACTTAAGAATTATGTTGAATAAAATTCTTGTAAGATTACTTTAAGGAAGACATAAGCATATACGACAATGATAATGAAATATAAGACAAGGATAAGAAAACAAAAGATTTCACATTTTTTGTACGTAAGCAAAAGAAGTAGTTTTTTTTAACAGAACTTCATCTATGTACTGTAAATATAATTAAAAGTTATCTTTGTGTTTCATACAAAACAGAAAAACCAAAATGTCACTGTTCCAATTAGTAATGAATATCAGTTAATCATTATCTTGATTTGTGACTGCATTTCTGTTTGTAGAAGGTTTGGCATAATGGCAAAAGCTCATCAAACAAAACTTGAGAATTAAAAAAACTAAAGAATTAAAATATTAGATATCTTAATATCTTCACTTGAAAGATACTTACCGGAGACCAATTCCCCCCCCAAAAAAAGAAAAGATTTTTTCATTTACTCAATAATGATCCTCTTAACTGAAAAAAGTGATAAGAATAAACATTTTTTTTTTCCTCTTTTGATTAATGTTTTTTTAGGTATATTTTACAAATCTCAACAGACAAAAAAAAATAATTCAAATAACTCTTCTTGGATATTTGTCTTTAATTTTGAATACAGAAAGAAGTTCTGCCATCCGTTGAGCAATGTTTTTTTTTAAATGATTTACAAGCTACTAGACAGGTCTTGATAAAAAGTGATTAAAATTAAAAGGGTCAGAATTTTAACTTTTTACATGTAATTGTAAAGAGATTTTTGAAGTATCAAGCAGGAACGAAAGATGAAACAGATTTCTTTTCTAGCTTGCAGGAACAGGTTTTTTTTGGGATTTATCAGTCAAGTTTCCATTTTTGTAAAATATTTCTGAAGGCAACAATTAAAGAAAACAAAATTTTAAACAGTTTTCACATGAAACATTATATGAAGTTTTGCCATGGGTTCCCTTCTGGATAACAGATGAGAGCTGGTAAAAAGGCAGACACAGGTAAAAAGGCAGTTTATATTCAATAAATATTACGTTGAACACTTATCTATATATAAATTATGATACGTTAATCTCAAATAATCCTCCCAAAAAAAACTCATAAAGTTAATTGTAAAAAAACATTATTTAAGTCTCATCTGTAATCATAAACTACAGTACAAGTCTGTTATAATACTTATAAAGAAGATAAAACTTATTTCACTTATCAGTAACACTTTATAAAAACATTACAATGCAGAAATAAAATGGTTACACAAAACTTATTAAATATTACAAATGAGATGTAAATAAAGAAATTAAAGTTAAAAAAAATTATCACATACCTGGAAGATTTGTATTCTTATTCGCACTCTGGAAAATTGAATTCAATTTTGATAAGGTATAAACCAGCGGTTCTGATCGTGCACTAAAGGGTGGATCCATTATTAACACAACGTCAGGAAAACTTAAAAATTCCTTTACTTTCTCTAAAGATTTTGAATTTCCAAAAAAATGGAAATTCATCATATTAAATAAACAAAATTCTGTTTCATCATAAAACTGATTCTGAAAAAATATTTATATAAGATTACCATAATAAAATATATTAAATAATCTCAGAATACAATTATGTTTAACAATATAAACATATATATGTCCATCCCTGTCCTATGTGTACGTGCACGTCCATACATCGTGCACCCACGAGCACGTGTGTGTGTGTGTGAATGAGTGTGTCTACATATTTAATAATACATGAATCACCTTAGTAGAAATAAAATAGAACTTGCCATTGGAGGAATGTCTCTGGATACTAGACCACCTTCTATCTGGATTTTCAATTTTCAGTAATAAATTACATTAAAAAATTAGTAAATTAATAAAAGAGAAATAGTGTTTAATGAAAAGGAGAAAAAGTATATGGGTGCATGGATCTTGTTATTCTTAAAAATGACTACATCATTTTTTTGAAATTACTTGGATATAACATCAGGTCACCTACAACTGTTATACTTACAGCATCTGACTTGCATATATTCTCCTGTATGTATATATCCAACTAAATTAAAGGTAATTTCTATACTTTTCATTTGATAGAGAGATTTATTTATTTTTTTTTTCTATTGTTTATAAAAATTCAATAAGTACTTAATTATCCAAAGTTCCTTCAGGTAGCATTTTCATTTCTTAAAATTTTTTGGCAAATTCAAAAACAATTTGATATAGTTTCAGGCACAAAAGTAATATAATATAAATACTTAAAATTGGATAAAACAGAGTGAAAAAATGTAAAAAAATAACAGGGAGAACCATGAATGTTTCAGTAGAAATCCATTTTTCAAATTATGATAAAAGAGAGGCAATGGAAGTGTACTGATGGTACCATTAATTAAGGTCATGAATACATATTAAAAATAAGGCTGTAACTATTATTGTAAACCGCAATTCACCATCTAATATTTTATACTATTAAGAAATTTAACAGCCAGAGGTTATAATTATTCCAAATATTCGGTTCAGACTTAGCATCTTTCATCTAAGTATTTCTTTCTAGGTATACTAGAAAAATCTTTCCTGAAGTTCTTCAGAGCTTTTAAGGATCACTTCTCTACTATGAAAATGAGTAAAAACTGAAAATTTCATATTAGTAAAATGAATTTAAGTTTCATATCAGACTGTCAATTAAAACCATTTGACAAAATCTTTTTTAGTGAAAAGGTAACATAATATAGATATTACAAGACCTAAAGAGAGAAACAGTAATTTTAGTAAGTTCTATAAAATTATTTCTGTTTAAGCTTTACAATATTTAGGTCAACAATTCACCTTGATTATTATACACATACCACCATTTTAGTGCTTCACTTCAAAACATTTTCTAAATACTTTTATTTTTGAGTATGTTATAAAAATCCATTTTATAATTGATTAACCAAAAAATCTCCACCTTTTCACTATTAATCTACTTAATGGAGAAGGGATTCTTAAAAATGCCAAAGAATTAAAGAAGGAATTATACAAATTAAATGTCAGGAGAAATTAAAGAGAAATAAATTAGATGTCAGGTGCTAAGTCTGAACTGAACTCAAATTATAGATTACTATGCAGGAGCCAGTATATCAATATACTACTGGACAAAAAAAATGCTTTCCTTAATTTCCTATCTAGTTTTTCTATAGTTAGTTCATAATTTACTTTACTACAAAATATTTTAAAAATCTGTTTCAGATCCCAATTTTTGCAACTTGTTTATTACTAATTACATTACATTTGTAACATGTAGTACTTACATAACGGTGATCAATGTCTAAGAGTAATGAACTGATTCCATTAACATCTTCCCTTACTTTTTCATGGATGCTTGGTGTTCCTAAACATATGAATTTGGTAATATGCAGTTCTTTGAGAGCACTAATTATGACATCTAAGGTGTTATTTGAAAAAATAAACTGTGATTCTCCTTTTGAATTGGTTTTCAAATACAATAACTGAAAATAACAAATTAATTAATACTAGTCCCTAATTAATTTAGGATGCATCGATCCTAAATTATTCTTTAAAATAAAAATAATAAAAAACTCAAAAACTAACAAACTTCATTCTGGCTTTGACCGATGAATGTCTCTACAAACTACACTAATCGAGTAACTATTCGATTAGTTACTAATTATACAATTACAAGTAACTATTAAATTAGTTGCTAACTAATGATGTTAAACATCATTAGGGTCATATAAAAACAAACATTACTCTATGAGGTCAAGCCATTGTTCTCAAAGGGATGCAAGCAGTTGTTTGGATTCTGGGGAGTCAGCACCAACTTTCAGGAAAAAGTCACAGGTTCCTGGATACCTTTGCAATCAGAAGATGAAATTTACAAAAAGGTATAAATTCCTAATCATAACATTAATTTTATTCCTAAATAATTTCCTAATGATTTCCTAAATAATATTTTAGTCTCTATCCGAGTATCAAGGTTTGATGTTGAACCAGTATAATAAACAGCAATCATTAAAGAGTTTGTAAAGGTAAACCTAGAATAAAACTTAAGACAACATAAATCTCAAAATTTTAGGAGCAGCTTCTATAGTTTACAAAACTACAAACCAAAATGTAGCTGAGCCTGAATCTTTCAAGCAGCAGCCTCCATGGCGCGAGTGGTAGCATCTTGGCCTTTCATCCGGAGGTCCCAGGTTCAAATCCCAGTTAGGCATGGTATTTTCGTACATGCTACAATTTATTCATCTCATCCTTTGACGATATACCTAACAGTGGTTCCAGAGGTTAAAAAAAAAAAAATGAATCTTTCAACTAAAGACTTTCCCTTTAAACAACTTTATGCAAAAATAAGCATTACTCAGTATTCAACTCTTATGATGCAATAAATCAAAACAATAAAAGAAACCATGATACAATAGAAATCTTCTGGGAAAGATTAGAAAACAGATTAAAAGCAGTTCCAAAGAATAACATATATGTGATTCAATGCAAAACTAAGTAAGAAAAAAACATTCAGAAAAATAATTAAAAAATACCCAGCTCAAACAAAAATAACACAAATATTTCAAGGTTAATAAATTTATGTAATCATTCAATCTTAAAATCATGACCACAAATACTCCTAGAAAACAAAAACTTGGATTTTACCATACCTCAACCTAGTAGTTTCAAATTGATCATGTCCAGAGGTCCTGGGTTCGAATCCCAGTCAGGCATGGCATTTTTCACACACACTACAATTCGTTCATCTCATCCTCCAAAGATATAACATAACGGTGGTTCCAAAGGTAAAAAAAAAAAAAAAAAAAAATTGATCATGTGACAATTTTCAAGTGTTATCCTAGAAATTGGAAATAGAAAAGTTAGAAAAGATCAGACATTGATATGGATCACTAAAGATCAGGCACTGATATCGATCACTATCCATTTGAAATTCATTTGAGATTTATTCCAAAATCTAAACTCAACAAAAACACTAACAAGAAACAAAGAGTTATTGAGACCTTAACTCTACTCCTCCCCCACAAAAAAAAATTAAACATGCTAAAACTTCTTATACAAAATTAAACAGACATCTCTTAAACTTAGAAATAACTAAACTGATTCTAATTAACATGACATCTAACGTTAAATTCTTGGGAACAGTTTTTAAACTTCTACAAATCATGCTGGATTTATGCAATGGAGATGGTTCAACTTCACTTATGTTTAACTGTCTTCTAGAAAAAGTTATAAGAGAATGGAATTTGAAGGAAGAAAAACACAAAATTAACAACATAAAATTAAGTGCATCCAAAGAATCAATAAACTATTTGGCTTTGGTAATGACTTAGTATAATGGATAAAACCTAGATAACACAAAGAAAAGCCTAGAACTTCTCAAAGAAACAGCAGGAAAGATAGGTTTTTCAAATATTATTAGAAAAACAAAATGCACGACTGACAAGAAAAATGCTCCAGAAAATTTAAAACCCAAACATGGAAATATATATATTAAAAAAAAAACTTTAAATATCCAGGTGAAAATTTTTAACACCAAAATTGAAGAGGGGAAATTTGAACCAGAAATAAAAAATTTACAAAAGCCTGCATGAAAGTTAGTAATTTCTATAATAAAAAATGTTTTTGTGAAAATATTAAATTAAGACATAATTCAGTTCTAACCAAAAGTCTAAATGTAAACTAACATAACAACATCTTGAAAAAAAAATAGAGAAGAATCTTAAGAAAAATCTTAAATTCAATTATAAGTGAAAATGGAAATTATTGTTTGAGAACACAGAACTTCATGAATTCTGCCCCGACATAATTAATATGAAGTGAAAAAAAATCCTAGAAAATTAAAGAATTTATTAAGAAAAGAATTAAAGAAAACTGAAAGAAGTAGTTAGCTTAATGTGGTTCTGAACTGAGCAGAAAAACAGAGAAAAAATTAATAAATTAAAAATTTATATTTTAAAAGATAAACTAGTTAAAAGTTATGATAAATAGTAAATAAAGAATATTCTTAAAATTAAATTGGTTAAAACATAAACCACTTGAACCAAAAGACTATTTAATTAAAATTACTAAATGAATATTTTTTACTAAGTGAATATTTAATATAATTTTTTTTTCTTTAACTTCCAGAACCACCATTAGGTATATCTTCAGAGGATGAGATGAATGAATTGTAGCTTGTGTGAAAAATGCAATGCCTGACCGGGATTCGAACCTGGGACCTTCGGATGAAAGGCTGAGAGGCTACCACTTAACAAAATTAAACCTTCTTTTCTTGAAAGAGAATTCATGGGAAATACACTTTCAACAAAAATTCTCTTTTAATTTAATCCATTAACATAAATGATTAGTATACTTACTCATAGACTTATATTGCAGAGTGACATACAACACGCTGCACATGTTTTAAGTAGACAAACATTCAATATATGGTGACTGGCATGATAAAGGGTAATATCACCATGATACCTTTTCACCGATTTATTGGACAAATGATCACTTCAAGCAACCTTTCTACCTGCTTCAGTAAACCTACTTAGATTTCAAGTGTTTAATATAAGTATATTTTAATAGAAATACCATTTTCAGGCAGAATGAGAATAGGCATAGGTTTATTCTGTAGTTAAAAAAACATGCTTCTATTCCATGAAGGTAATGTGTGCAATAACAATTTTTTTTCTTCTAAATATTGATATCAGGAATTCTACTTATTGTGACTTTGGATATCTAAATAAACAAATTTTTTTGTGAGAAAAAGAATCAAGAATAGATCAAGAACTACATTAAACAGATCAACATTGAAGTAAGGCTGATATGATAACAATGTTTTATTTTATAAAAAAATTAACTTTACTTGAAATTACCTGAGATGGATGATTAAGAAGAAAATCTGACAAATTTTTACTGATGTTATGGGATTTATGTAAATTGTGTTCATCAGAGAGAAGAAAACTATCACATGTATGGCAATATCTTCTTTCTTCTGCAAACAGTTTTTTTATTTTTTCCAGTCTGTAACATATGTTTACAAAAAAATATTAGATATTAGAATATTTGCTCAAAATTTTAGGTTGCTACCTCCCAGCTCACTTACTATCTCTACCCAACACTAATCAATTTAGAATAAAATATTTGAAGCGCTTTAAATGTAAAATGTATGCAAACAATTTAAAAAAAAAATCACATCTCATTAAATTTATTAACTAATTAATAATTTATAACTAATCAGCAACAAATATAACTTAATGTTCATTATAGACAAACAGTAGTCTATAAAATAAATGTAAAAAAAATAAAATAAAATCTAACACTAGATTAAAATAACATACATTACAAATTCTTGTTTCCTAAATGTGTAACAAAGATGATGATTATGCCATAATCTAGCAATAATGCATGCATTTCCCTCATCTCTTCCAGGTAAACAACTTGGGATTTGGGATAGAAGAGGATTAGAAATTAATTAATGTTACTGATGCATTATTAACAAGTAGCACTGCAGATTCAACATACTGAATTCATTTCTCAAACATGGTACCACTGACATGTTAATTAATTAAATAGTATTAACGATTAAAAATCCACCTTACCAGCACATTGAAATAAATTCAAGATCTTTCAGCTTAATTGAAAGCCATCATCAGGAGTTAAAAAACATTACACTGAAGTCAAAATCATAAAAATACAAGTTAAACTGTAATGTTAATTTGAAAAGACATGCCTATAATTTTTTTTTAGGATTTCTGTAGAGTGATACAAACAACTTGGAAAAGGCACTGGACTATTATGCTACACTACTGGACTTATTGAAATGCTATTCAAGCTAAATTCTATGACTGAAATTCTACAGTCTAAGGTACACTGTTTCACTGACCATGCTAGAAGTCAGCAACAATGGAACAACAAATACAAAAAAAATGATGATGTATGATTTGTTGGTACACTATAGTACTTGAATGTATTCTGTTTTACGTATATTATATATAGTTGCTTGCTCCTTCTTTATGTAATGTTTTACTAAAAGTTTTTTAATTTTATTTTGTACTTGTCTTTCAAGCAGTTTTTCAAATATTTCTAAGATTTTCTTAGAATTTTCTAATTCTTAGAAAATTTAGTATCATCAGATTTAGTATCTTCAGATACTAAATATAATTTAATATCATCAGATGCTTTTAGATTTAGTATTCTAAATCTAAAAGCAGATTTAGTATCATCAGATGCTTTTTTGTCATAACTTTTTTAACATTTCCATAAATAATACATATAAGTTTGTCATAATTACCCACATCCTATTTTCTGGCAACTTAAAAATGGGTAAAACAATTAAATTCCACACACAGTACTCATTTTTGTTTCATTTTTATTTATCTTATTTTATAAATTATATTTATTGGAAAGGTGTGGTTAACTCATATTTTTTTAACACTCATTTATTAACAGTTTCATATAATGTCCTGCCTACAAGTTCCCCTTCAATTTCATCGCTTCTGCCTTCATCGAACATTTTGTTCTAGTTGACAACTCTTCTTAATTCATCTTCCCATAGTACAGCTCTTCCCATGGGCAGCTCTGGCCATATTGTTAACTGATATATCCTTCTTTTAAGCTTCGCTTTATTATATTTTCATTGCCACACTATAAATTAGAAATCCATTCCATTATTTTTCTCAAAAAAGGTTTTTATCCTTCCTGATAAAAAATATATTCATCTTCATTTCCTGTTATTAAGTACAATTATAAGCTTCAATTTCATTTTAAATGGTTTGTTAATGCAAAAAATAAGTTGCTGAAAAACACTTATTGAATTTACCAGTAAAAAAAATATTTGTGCCTAGAACAGTGGTTCTCATGAATCATTTATCTAATACTGTGAACATAATTTAAAATGAGTGCTCTACTGTCTGTTAGCACCAAAGGAGAAATTACGAGAATTTTATTCATTCAAAGGACACAAAATTTGGAGAAATTGCTCACAGTATGGGAGCAACTATATGACTTTTTTTTTTAAGGCGAAAAAAACACTACTGTGTTATCATTGCCTGGGAAACCAAATAGCTTACTTATGAAACAAACAATAATAACCACTGAATACCTAACTTATGACTAATATCACTGTAGAGAAGGAAAAAAATAGAAATACAACAAAAACTAAATCTATTATACAAAAAAGCAACTAAAACTTAAAGACTAATATCACATATAAAAATATCACTAAACACTTAAACTTAATATCACTAATCACTTAATACTAATATCACAGATATCCTAACAGAGTCCTAACATGAAAATAAATTTATTTAAAATGAAAAGATAAAAAAAAAAAAAAAATAGTTTCAATAAACAAATAAAATTTAACAACATCCATGAGGAGTGTAAAAGGACCCTCACAGATAAAATAATTAAAGTTATAAGTTTTAAACTACAAAGAATATAATAAAATAGTGATAAAAAAAAAAGTTTATCACAAATATAAAAACACAACAAAAAATAACAAGAACTTAATTAATATTAGATTTTGTGAAACATATTAACACTTAGTAGAAATAATAGCGCATTCTTTAAAACTTTCTTATCATTAGCATTTTCTTATCATCTTGCCCAGGATATGGTGGATATTTAAGGGCCATTTAAATTTACCTTGCATTTATGCGACATTCCATTTACAATGCAACGCCGCATAACGTACACAATCAACAAGTATGTGGTGCCCAGTCACGCAGCAGTTGCATTGTGCACATAGTGGTAAGTGTCCTCCTGACACCAGGTAATTGCGAGTAACTCTGGTATGTCCTAATCACAATTGACAGAGGACCACTTCCTCATGACAGATTTCTCTGCATGAGGAGTCCCATGGCAACACACAGACTTTGATGCATCAGTTTGTTATCGACAATAGCCATCCACTCACCTTGCCACCTTGATCATAGAGACTGTTTTATACAATTAATGAAATCAACAGTAGTAACACAAGTGGTGAAAGAAGGTTGACTGCATGCTCTTTAGCAGTGGAATCTGCACTTTCATTACCTGGAATTCCTACATGGCTAGGAATCCAACAGAAACTCACTTGTGATGACACTTTTTGAATCAAAAACATCCTGTACACCACAGCATCCATATAGGCCTTCTACTTCAAAGATCAACATAGTACTGAAGTTGTTGAATGATCCATACTGATTGATGATTCAAAATGAATGTAATTAATTAATATGCAATATTAAAAGAGTGTAATATCTATCATATAATCGTATATTTACAAACCTCTTTTTATAAAATTTGTTAGTTTTTTTTACTTCTGGTAACAGAATTTCCTTTCTTTTGTGCCAAACTGCTTTTTTTTTTTCGGTGTAGGTACTATCATGAAGCAAAAAAAAAGGGCAATCCTTTCTACTTCTGTATGCCGAGCAAGCAAAAAACTTTTGCACATTACCATTTGTTTGAATTCTTTCATATAGCAACGTAGGTCCTGCAACAATAAAAAATTGAAAAGTTTTATAATCATTTCACTTGTATGTAAACTTTTATCATATAATTTGTATTTCATAGCTTTTAAAATAATCATCCAACAAAACTTTCAAAAAATGTGAAACTAAGTAGATAAAATACAAAATCATGTTTCAGAAAGATGTGCGAACAGCAAATGGTTATTAAATTTAAACAGATAATATCATGTGTTGTCTACTAATTATCCCACTGTACAGAAAAAATCATTTTAATAAACTATTAAGAAGCAAGAATGAAAAACCCTATGTGAATTAAAACCTAAGTGAAGGAAAAACATAAAATTACCACCACTAAATAAATCTAACACTGGAGTCTATGTTCAGAAGGAAAGACTGACAAAACATACAATTTCTAAAAAGACCCAGAAACATGTCTGCTACACCTTAATAAACATGATTGCCTAGTAATACCAGGAAATCTTAATGCTGAAACTGGAAAACTGGAAATGGAGAATATAATAGGGAAACATGGCAAACAGGTTATCAACAGCAATAGGCAAATTCAAAGAGACTTAGCTGCAATGAATGGTCTGAAGATCAAAAATTCTTTCTTCTTGCACATGCATTCATCAAAACACAGGGCGGAAAGAAGAATTAGATTTATCATTGATTATGTAATGGTAGGCAGTAAATTATTCCCATACATACAGGACATAAAAGTTTTTCAGAAGTTATACATAGCGACCATCTTTTTTAGTGACAAAATTTGTAATACGTCGTAAGTACAATGGAATTACAGAAGGAAAAGAGGAATCAGCAGATAATGTATTCAAAGTAAATCTCCTGGATGATACAAAAATCAGAAACTGTTATTTTAAAAAAAAGATTTTGATAAAAGACCCAGGGTTGGGGCTAACTAATGATTACTATAGTGTTAGTAGTGAATCATATAAAAAGAAAAAAAACAAAAAATGCCTAAAACAAATGCCTAAACAAAAAATATCTAACAGAAGAGGACACCTGGAAATCTTGCAGAATATCAAAAACTTTCTGCTTTTCAAAAAGAGAAATCTGAAAATGAAAAGAAGTAGGAAAGAAAAAGATTATTGGTAATATTGAACACGACATCCACAGAAAACAGGATGGAGCTTATAAAATAATGCAAAATCTAAATAAAGATGTGAATGATAATTACTAAACCCAACACTATAAGATATGTGGCTAGAGAGTACTTTAAAACCTCTGATTTGGTGATGATGACAACACCATGATGTTACAAAAGATCGAAATGTGAGTAAACAGAAAAACACCTGGCCCAGACATTATGAACATGGGAGCTGCTAAAATATGCTTTCCCAAAATTTCTTATAAGATTGTCATCATTCCACAACTGATGCTGGAAAACTGGTACCAGTTCCAGAGTCTGCTGCTATATCTATTTTTAAAAAAAGGAGTAGATAAGATTGTTATAACTAATGAAGAATTAGCCTTCTCAATTCTGGCTACAAATTGTTTACGAGAATAATTACACAAAGAATGAGCATTATTGCAGAACCCATACTGAGAGAAAAACAAGATGGCTTCAAGAAAGGCAGTTCATGTTCTGACTGCATACTCACATTGAGCCAAATAATAGAGAAACTCAGAGAATACAAGATCCCAACATAAAATATGTAAAAGCCTTTCTGGACTATGTAATGCCTTTGATAGAGTAATAAAATGGAAAGTGTGGTTGACACTAAAACAAAGAGCCAAGCCTACCCTCCTTATCAGAACAATATAAAGCCCCTACCAGAACAAAAGAGATCTGAAGAGAGATTACACAAGGTATACAACAAGGCTGCTCTTTATTGCCCATTCTCCTTAACTTGTATATAAACAATTCTATATGTCAATATTGGGAAAAATTGACAATTACTTACTTCATTAATGACAACTCCATTAATATAATTCTCTTTGCAGAAGACCAGATCATGCTGAAAAGCACAGAAGACAACCAGCAGTGAGCAGTGAACCACATAAATTATGTCTGAGAAGATTATGATCTAAAAAATTTCAACAGAAAAGAATAAAGTATGTATCGGAGAGGAACCATAAGAGACAAAAATGTAGTTGCCAATAAAATCATAAACAGATATATAAATTGAATTACTTTGAGAGCAGTCTATCCTTTAAAAAATGAAGACAAACACAAACTATATAAATTCTGATGATTATTGGGAACTATCAGAAGAACACTAAAAGAAGGAAAGAAAAGAGAAACCGTAATTAAATTTTATAAAGTTACGACAAGACCAATGCTACTCTATGGGTCAGAAACATGAGCATTGACAGTCAGACAACCACAAAGTACAGAACAAACGGAGATCAGATTCCTGCACAATGTTGCCTGATATACCTTCCAAGTTCATATCCAAAGCGAAGTTTATAAGAGAAACTTTATAAATTGAATTAGACATCATATGAAAATAACAAAGAAACTGGAAAGAGCATATAAAAGGATGGTTGACAACCAGACATACCAAAAGTCATATGGAACTAACAAGTAGTTGGAAGAAGACATGTGGACAAGCCACGTAAAAGATGGTCAGACCAAGCCTAAGAATTTAATGCACAACAAATGTACTTTACAATGTATAAAAGTATATAAGTAAATTTAGAATAAAATAGTTTTAATGAATATTAAAACTATTGTAACAGAACAGGATAAAAAGTCTAATCTGTATAGTTCATGATCATGATGATAAATGCATCTAACAGTAAGTACCAATACTGCAAAAACAGAAATTTCTGACAAAAATATCTTTAGCAATGTGTATTATTAAATACTTTATTCATTATTTTAAAATAACGATAAAGATAACAAACCTCAAACTCAAGTGTACATACTTTCTCTGTGCTGAAGGTAGGCTCAGTCTTTCAAGCTGAAATTCAGGTCACAGAATCTCGAACAAGAATTTCATTATAAAGAAGTTCAAACATTAAGGTAACTATATTTTGTGAGGACACCCAAGAAGCTTTGAAGGTTCTGAAAGCATACACATACATGGAGTTAACATTGTTTTCAGACTAACTTACACCCTTCACTGATCAGACTATTTGCAACAGAGTTTTTGAAAATGAAATGGTAGACTGCTTGATTAATCATGATGCGTCTATGACCAGTCCAAAAACATACCGTGGAGTACCTTTCAGTCACTTTAGGGAGCAAATGAAAATAAGAAGAATGACTTGGATCATGGATAACCATCCCAGATTAACATGGAATTAGTAGGTATTTACTCATCCATATACAAAGATTACCTACTTAGTCATATTTACAAAAGAATTTTGCCTCTTAAATATGTCTATTGATCTTGGCTCCTTCCAGTACTTACTGAAGTTATCAAATGCAACACCACAATAAACAGATATTTTGCCAGAAGAGGAAGAAATGAAAACACATCATTTTGGAATATCTAGTTATCACAAACAACAGGATTTTATGCTAAGAAAGCAAAACATAATGTCTACAGAAGTCAGAGGACATGGTCTTATTTCATTGGTAGAGTTTGGTAGAAGCCTACACCTGGTTTAGTAAAGTTAAGAGGTTACTGCTAAAGATTTAACCTTAAGTCACAGTGACTGATGTCCATGTCCCATTAGAGAAAAAGTGCGAGAAAAAATAATGTTTCCTTTAATTATGTTTCTGTGTGGGTATTTATTTATGTAACATCACAATATGAAATATTATATGATATGCATACCACTCATATTCATACGCACAATCATCTGTCTGAGTCATAAATACAATGACTTCAAACTATCCACATGACTATGATGTAAAATTTGATTCATGGATACATTACTAAAAACCTTGGTACTTTCTGATTTAACGGAGGCCATCTAGTTTTAGAAGGAAGAATGATATTTTTTTAAAAACTCAAACATGAACACACAGTATAGGTCTTTATATCATATAAAATTTTGAAAAAGCTTTTGTGCTTGAACGGAGAGTCCCAAAACTTATCGATGTCACTGAGGAACTTGCTGAATATGTTTCCACTGGCCGTCATATATATTCAGCCAGAAATGGATCTAAATAGTAGTGAGTTACACCTGTATGTTTTTTGCTGCATTTTTTTGTTTTTTGACCTTAACTTAATCTTGTAACTTGAGTACCTTAACCTTGTCTGCAATAAGCACTAATCTATTAAGAAAAGTATTTTCTTCAACAGAGATGGCAAACACACTTAATGTTACAGTCACAGTGTGCTGTGTTGGATGGCCTCGGTTTAATCAGAAAGTACCAAAACCTTTATCATATTTATCATCATACAACTACTAAGTCACATAAGAAAAAATATCATATTGTTTGCTGCATCTTTAATTTATAAGTTGTGTTACATTTTACAACATTTCTAGAGGGATTACTGATTTTAAAAAAATACCTGAAAATAACAAATTTACCAGACTTTGTTAACACCACATGTAAGTATCTGTTAAATACTTTTTATAATTAACAAGGTAGTATCTCGGCCTTCCATCTGGAGGTCCTGAGTTGAAATCCCAGGACACACGCTACAAATCATTCATCTCATCCTCTGAAGATATACCTATCGGTGGTTCCAAAGGTTAAGCAAAAAAAAAACTGACAAGTACAAAAACTGAGACTGTACAAGACTACACTTCATTCACATTCATACACATCATCCTCATTCATCCTCTGAAGTAATACCTTACG
>JAAAKQ030250068.1:0-10943 GCA_010016005.3 Zanna intricata | reverse complement strand
TATGTTTATTGGAAACTTTTTTCTTATTTTTAGATATAGAATCCGTTTCCGAGAGATTGCCGTGCTGTTTTGATACATCCTGTATATAAACATATTTTTTTGTAATATGACAAGATCTAAAGTATTTAAAATGTGACGAATCAGGAGAAATTTTTTAATGAAATTTAAAATAAACTTCTACCCATAATGAAGAATATTTTACTATATTTTTAAAGAGTCTATAACGATCTCAAATCATTTTATAATCTAAAGGTATCTCATTACTAAATGAAAGTTTAATCCTAAAGGTCGTATTGCTATTCAAAATGAGAAATATATCAAATGAATTCTTTACATTTTTGTTGTTTTTATTTTTACATTATAATATTTTTATTTTTAAAATTTAACATATAAATATAAATAATCTTTAAATAAATTCCCAGTATTAATTAAGATTACTGACAAAAAAATAGGAAGAGTATTACAAGTTATATACATTAAAAAAAACTATCTTACAATTTTACTTCCTTGTACGAAGTAAAGTAAATGGATTTATGAAATATTTCGGTTTTCGAACTTCAACGGAAATATCCGTTTTGAATCATCCTGAATCCATTTTGACTAGTTTCGGCATGACGTCTGCATGTAAGTACGTACACAACTAAAAAACGATTAGTCGTAGGATGTTTGAAATTTTGCATTTACGACTGTCGTAACATCGATTTGTGCACCTCCCCTTTTGATTGCAATCAACGGAACAAAAAGTGTTCAAAAAAAGCCCAAATTTAAAAAAATAAAAATATGGATTTTGGACTTTTTCTTAACTGCAGTAATAAGTCTTCAGCCTTGAGCGCTTTTCAACGATAAATCACAAGTGGTACTTATTTTCATTGTTTCCAGAGTTGTAGCCAAAAACAACTTTAATTAATGAAATATTTGTATCTTACAAGGGAAGATATATCGGATCGAATCATACTTTTTCTCCTTTTTTTAAATTTTTTAACCTTCTTTAATTTAAATATATTGATTTATTAATAATTATTAACCCGTGATTGTAAAAAACTTTTTACAGTAAATAACAATTTAATAATAACAATAGAAAAAAAAAAAAAATATATATATATGATAAAACATCAGAAGTTATTAGTGAAATTAAATTTTATGAACTTTTAAAAATGTGTATATGTAACTTAATAGACATTATTACATAAGTGTATATGTAATAGATTTGGTGAAACATCTGACTACTTAATATTAATTGGAAATTATAATTTAGAATCGTATTATTTTTGGATTGTCGTACAAGGAAATCATACGGACACCACATCGGATTTTAAAAAATATATATATATAATTGTTAGTTTGAAAAACTGTTCGTTTGATATAAACAAAAAATAAAACTATTAACAACCTACCAACATATTAACAAAGCTAAAATTAAAATGTTTAAACAAAAAAGGAAAGCAACAATGTAGGATTTTCCTAGCATTCGTATAAAGCATAAAAAAAAATTAACTTTTCTTTTCTTCTTCTGATACAGTTTTATTTTATTACATAAAATTTATTGTTACATTTTATATTGTTATTCTCGTGAAATTATATGCAATGTAAATAATATGGGCATCTGAACAAGAAAGAGTTAAAAGTGAAAAAAAAAAAAAAACACAGATTTACCATTATGTTAAAAGTAGAACATTGCTTCCTCTTTGATTACATGTATTTATTTTTTATTCCCCTAATGTGTATGTTCAATTAGTGAACAATAAGCAACCCTCCCCCGCGCGGCCCAATGAGATGAGGATATATATATATATATACACATATGTAAATGAGAGTGTAGTTTTGTACAGACTCAGGCCGAACATTCCTGAAACATATGATTAATTGAATCCCAACCGCCAAAGTACACTGATATCCACTGTTATTCAAATCCGTATAAATCAATCTATTTATAAAAAAAAAAAATATATACCACTTTAAAAAAAAATATTAACAAAAATATGTATTATTATAATGTTTTTTTTTTTATAAAATATTAACAAAATATTTAAAAAGCATTAATATTTTAAATATTAATAACTTAATAATGGAATATTTAGAGTAGCGAAAAATATCAAATGTTCAGTAAAAAAATTTGGATCCAATTTTGCCCCTTTGATCAAATAATATTTTAACGTTAAAAATTAAACAGTATTAAAAAGTATCAAAAGTTTGAGAAAAAAATCAGAAATTTTGGTAAAAAATTTTGGATTCCATCTGTCCACGTTGCTTAATACAATGTAATATTATACCTGATATAATGCTTTTAATAAAAGTAAAATTTTAAAAATAGAGAAACTATCAGAAATTATTAAAAAAAATTAATAATCTTGTCGGGCTTCAAAATATCCCCTTAAAAAAAAAATTTCTTTGTCGATTATATTAATACAATGGTACAATTGGATTTTCAATAATAAAAATTAAAGTTAAAAAAAAAACTTATTTCTAAGTTCCATTCAGCTTCCTTGATTTGAGGGGATAAAAAGAATGTATTTACTAAAGTAATCATTTATTTCAATAAGTTGTTCCAGTACGGTATAATAATTGTTGTTCAACAAGAATACAAAGAAACTACAGTGTACAACAAACAAACAAAAACTAGTACTATGACCTTTCGAACCCCTTGTCCGAAGATCTTTCGTATTATAGCTTCTCTTGCTGATCATCGCCTGCTACAGAGAAATACAAATGCTACTCTGCAACGGTTTCAACAGAAATTTATGTCCTGGAATTTTCATAAAATTAATTTCGTTTCTTTTTCAAGAAAAACAAACATTTCGTTTTTTGAATACTCCCTCGGTGAACACATTATACAGAAAGAATACATTATAATGGATTTGATTATCTTGTTGGACTCACTAAGATTTATTTATCTGATCATGTTGATCGAATTGTTGGTAAAGCAAGACATAATCTGGCCTTATCAAACCACTGGCGATACCTTTTCGTTTTCCTCCTTGTTAAGCTAAATAAGAACAATTAAAATTCTTGTTTTTTTAATATTTTAGGAGAATAGTACATTACAGGTAGGAGAATAGTACATTAGTACAGGAATTAAGTACATTACAAGCTATCGATTTTTTTTTCTATTTTACTGAATCAATTCCCATAAGTTTGTTAAAACACCAAATTTCTTGGTTCCTTATTAAACCCCCACCTCACTCTTTTTTTGTTTTAATCTCTGGAACTACCGTAAGATATTACTTCAGAGAATGACATGTATGAACGTAAATAAAAAGTATTCTTCTACAGTCTCAGGTCGACCGTTCCTGAGATGTGTAGTTAATTGAAACCCAACACGAAAGAATACCGGTATCCACAATCTAGTATTAAATCCCACCTGAAATTTAAAATCAAAATGGCCAAAGCGCAAACATAAATAATAACCTTTAACAAGATTTTTGTATTTGTTGACGCTACTGGACGCAAAAGTTTGAGAAATTATAAAAGTATAATTTTTTTTATCGATAGCAATCCCTTCCTTCTGTTTATAAGTTTACTACAACGCCCAGAAAAAAAATATAAATTACCAAACAAGAATAATGTAATAAACGATGAGGTAAAATTTATTTAAAACACACAAAAACATACAAAAATTTAATGTGTGGTCGAAAAGAAGTGTAAACATTAATTAAATTTTTTATGTGTTGTATGTGACGTTGTAATTAATTAAAAAGACAGTTTCACTTAAACAAATAACATAACAAACACGTACACACAAACATAGTAGATTGCATCGAGGGGCTGATTTACTGAGCTGAGGCCTAAGAGAAGGCGGGAGGCGGGTTGGATGGATAAATTGGTAATGGGTAGCTTCCTCATTAACAGCATCACGTCGTTCTAGTATAGTCTGTAAAGTATGTTGGATAGAATGACCTGGCAAGCGACACAGCTCCGACCCCCCGCCCCAAACTGCAGTAGCAGATTAACGACAACCCCCTTTTTATAATTTTTAATACCAGAATAATCCCGTTATTCTAATAACGGAGTCTTAATACGAACATTGATAATCTTGCGAAATGCATTAACTATTTGAAACAATATTTTGTTCAATTACACGCAACCATTATACACCTACGTAAAACAACACTAAATAGTAACAAAAAGCGAGAGGGTAACCAATGCTAAAATACCACGTCTTAAGGCCGGTCAACATTAGACGAACCGATGCAAACAGGATTTACCTTAAACTCCTTGAATCCTGTTAAATGGAACTACCCACGATTATATAAAAACCTATTCATTCCAGTTCACGTTAAACCAACCTTCGAATAACCTATCAAAGAATTATTTTCTCGATCTAGTATATTATAATATTAACTAACTAAAAAATGCTTAATAAAAAAAAGAATCTGATTCTCAAGTCATGATAATTAACATGTAATAAAAAAAAAATCACGAAAAATCTTTTATGAATTTTTCAGAAACCATATTATCTTTTTCCAAAATTATGTTAAAAATATTTGTCGATATGTGGAAATTAAAATGAGGCATTTAAATAAATATTATTAAAAAAAAAAACGAAATTTTAAATGGACAATAATTTGGGTTACCATTTTCTAAAGAAAATAAGACTAAATTTTTTCTTCAATTATTGGGATATAACATGTGTTCATTAAAAAAAAAAAAAACACTTATAAAAAAATTCCGTTAAAAATATTGGTAACCGTGTTCTTTCTGAAAATGTGTAAATACAAAAAATCAAATTTATGTCGAACGAAAAAAATAAATTTGAAGAAAGAAACATTTATTTAAAAAATAATGAATCGTTTTCGGAAAATAATAATCATAAACTTTGTAAACAATTTAAAAATTCATACTAATAATAAAATATTTATTAATTCAGTCCTACGTAAGATAACCTAGATAAGATATGAATAGAAAAGATATGATCTTTTTCTATTTATCCATACCTTTCCGATCCCCCTTTATAACTTATTAATATCAATGCTCCAAATGTAGGATTTACTGTGCCAAATTTGATGATCTTTGCTCCGGCCAATACCTAATATGCCAATATGCAAACACACCAACAGAATTATTTTTCATTACCCCGAAAATAAAAAAAAATAAAATAAAAAATACAGGAAACTCATGATTTCAATACTTATTATATTATATGCTACAACTTTGGAACCTCAAGACCATGCTACAAATCACACGATCTCGGAACACTACAGTCACATTGATTGACTTTAAAAAAGCTAACCACTCTGTTGACAGACAAACTTTGTTTAATGCGCTACAAAAATTTAGAGTCGATAGAAAGTCCAAAGCCATCATCCAGGAAACATTATCAGAAACCACCTAAAAGGTCAAATTCACAGGAGCAATCTCAAACCCAATCGAAGTTTGTCGGACACAGGAGTCCGACAAGGGGACGGCTTATCACCGCTTTTGTCCAGCATCGTCTTGGAGAAGGTAATTAAAGAATGGAAGAAGCAACTCAAAGGCATCCAAATCGGAAAACAGAAAGGAAAGAGAATTACCGTGAAATGCTTGGCCTTTGCAGATAATTTGATTATATTAACAAACAACAAGATGAAGCCATTTTCGTATTAGAGAAACTGTATGAAATATCCTGTAAAACTGGATCCCAAATTTCTTATTAAAAGAGAACACCAAATCAACTAGAAAATTTCCGTTGCAAACACAGTACGGTAAAATCTCACAAACGCCACATTTAGAGTACTTTGGAAAAACAATCTGATCCACGGGACAGAATACAATTTCCAACACAGAAAGAATACAAATACGGATTTGAATACTAGATCGTGGATACCGGTGTTCTTTGGTGGTTGGATTTCAATTAACCACACTTCTCAGGAGTGGTCGACCTGAGATGGTACAAGACTACACTTCATTCATGTGAATGAAGTGTAGTCTTGTACATACACATGATCCTTATTCATCCTCTGAAGCAATACATTTTACGGTAGTTCCGGAGGCTAAACAGATAAAGAGAGTAAAGAGAGACTCCATCACCGAAAAATTTAGGAAAAGGCGTCTACAATTCTACGAACACTTACGGAAGATGGTGAAGATAGACTCAATAAGAAACTTTTCAACATCGTCAAGCAAGTAAGTTATAGTCCATTTGGATGAAAGAAATACAAGACGACCTGGAACGACTGAACATCCAGAAGAAGAAATCATGGACAGAAGGAAGTTTAGGGATAAAATAAGAAAAGAGAAAAAGAGAAATCATAGGAAGTAAGATGGACGGAGTTGAGAAAATAGAAACATAGTAAAAGGTTTTGAAAAAACCTTTTACTAAAGAAAAAAAAAGAAAGAAGTAAATCCATGATTGGCTCAAGTTTACGCGCTCTCCTGAAGGGGATTAATCGGAAATAATAGTACACTACAATTTTCATTACGGAAAACACAAATGAACACAAGAACACAAGTTTTTAATGAACTTCAAAAATTTCTTTTCAGTTTTGTTTTAAGATACGAAAAATAGATATCTCTTGACAATATTTTCTTAAAATTAAACGAAAAAAACTTTATATTATTTTTTACCAGCAAAAGAAGCCACCAGTTTCAAATAAATCTGACTCCTTCACGAAAAATACATTAGAAGAAACGATAGAATAAATGTAAATGAGATTATTATTTAAATAAAATTACACAAAAATATAATAATTAATTTTTACATAATCATAAAAAGTTAATAAAACCAATTATACAATGCGAAAAATATAATTAATTTAATATAATTAGTACAATATTAATAACAATAAGAATAATGATATTAATAAATAACAGCATAAATTAATAAGCTTTATATTCTATTTACTTGATTATCAAATATCGATCTTATTATTAGCTTTATTAAGGTCTGAAAACCATTACGCACCACAAAAAATAATACAAACTCATATTACTAACAATAAAAAATTTAACTTATTTAGTCAACGTACATTAAAAGAGAATAAAATAAACAATAAAAAAAATACGACCGACTTGAAAGAAAAGTCTACAATAACGTAAACATTTTTTTTTTAATTTTCACTTCATAATATCACTCTCAAATTAAAAAAATCCCTTTCGGCGCGTCGGAAGTGGATTTCACCGTTGGTAAGTATCGGTTAACAACTGGGCTGATCTTGTGGTTAACGCCACATCGCAAATCAGCTGATTTCGAAGTAGAGAGTTCTAAGCTTCAAAATCCTAGTAAACGTAGTTACGTTTATACGGATTTGAATACTAGATCGTGGATACTGGTTTTCTTTGGTAGTGGTTGGGTTTCAATTAACCACAATTCTCAGGAGTGGTCGACCTCAAAGATTGTACAAGACTAACTTCATTCACATTCATACATATCATCCTCATTCATCCTCTGAAGTAATACTTACGGTAGTTCCGGAGGCTAAACACAAAAAGAGAGAGAAGTATGGGATAATGCCGGCCTCCGTGGCGCGAGTGGTAGCGTCTCAGCCTTTCATCCGGAGGTCCCGGGTTCAAATCCCGGTCAGGCATGGCATTTTCACACACGGTACAAGTCATTCATCTCATTCTCTGAAGATACACCTAACGGTGGTTCCGGAGGTTAAAAAAAAAAATGTCCATCTTAAAGTTAAGAAAAACTTAAAATTTACTCAATACGATAATGGTCGCATATGAAAAATTTTCGCATGTTTAGCGTAGGACAAGCCCCATCTTCTTACAATTTCAGCAATATTTTGGTCGTCCCTTGCCGTAAGTGTTGGTCATATGAAAAATAGAAAAATCAGAAATGATTAATGAAATAAAAAAAATTTATGTATCTTTCATTTTTAAAAATGAGTATATATGTAATTTCACACTTACAATTTACTTCAGTCGGTACATGCGACTCCTTCCGGAAAGGTGAGCAGTATTGCTTCCGCCAAACACTAAGATCCCAAAAGGCGCATTCCTGCTAGCCCGAAGGTTCTAGCACTGAAAGGACTTCAGCGGTTGGACTGAAAGGGAGAACACCGGGCTAATATACGCCCAGTCTCCCACATTCAGCCCCGGTATCCTACATTTGTCTAAAGGAACGAAACGCAAAACCAAATACTGTCCACAAACAAAACCTAAAATCTTAAAAAAACCATCACTTAAACCAATGACCCGCCCGATAAAAGAAAGACACAGCAGAAAAGGACATTCGTCCAGGCTCTGCGATTAGTAGGGAGAAAAATTAAAAAACTACAGCCACCCTTGCGTTCAGTTCCATATGTAATTTAATAGGCGTACAAGGAAGTCATATATAGTTCACTCAGTTTTTTATTGTTGTAATTTTAATTTTAAAATTCAATTAACACCAGGAATTTGAAAATAAATTTAGTTAAAATGTGTAAAAACGGTTTTCAGTCACCCATTTTTACCGTGTTTCTTATTTTAAATATGTTTACATTAAAAAATATTAAAATTAAAAGTTATACGGTATAATGAGTTTCTTTAAAATAGCAAAACCAAATAATATAATACAAATGTAGACACTAATTATTAACATACTTTCATTAATGGCGCACATGAAGATTGTAGAGAAAAAATACTAATTATACATTATCGTTATTTAATTTTGATGAGTAGACTAATCAATACTAATTACGATAAGTAGCAATGTATTACAAATCGTTTTGTACTTATTACGACACACCAGTTTTTATTTGTAGTTAATCTACTGCGGGATTTATTCCTTCTCTCTGTACAACTCTTAGTTTTCGGAAATGTTTTAAATTGAAAATTTTATTACAAACTCCCTCGTTAGGTCAAACTATGCGACATACTGATGAGATACTCAAAGAAAAACTAGAAAATCTTTTTTTGCTTATTGAAAAAAAAAACCCGAAAAATTGACGCTTTAGGTGTTAGACGCGCTCCAATATAAAATTTCCTAGTCGTTGAATCGCTTGGGCTGGTCTTGTGCTTTGGCCTTTGAGAAGCCAAAATTTGACACCCCCAAGACTTTTTTCTATGAAAATACGTTAAAAACATTGTCTACAATGAAAAAAATCGGCGATACAACACATTTTAAACAACAGATCACCCCTGATATTGTCACATTTACGGTTGCGATGATCCAACGGACCTGGACAAAAATCGATTATCGGTTGGATGTTTGCAGGGCGACCAAAGGAGCTCATATTGAAATTTCTAAGGTATGTAAAAAAACCGTTTCGAGTTGGGGGATTTAAAAAAAATATATTCGTTTGATTTTCTTTAGTAGTTTCCGAGATACGATTTTTTTAAATTATTGCAGCCTTTTTCGATGACCGTATTTAATTCAAGTAACTTAAGCAAATAATAATTCCGTTAATGAAAACCGACTAATTAATTAATTAATACGTTCAATTATGATGAGTAAGACAATTAATTAAACAAATACGATTAATTAATAGGTAGAATTAATTATTAATAACAATAGAAGTAGTACACAATACATTTCTTTCATTACATTCATGAATAAATAAAAACAAATGTGTGTTTATGTATACATGGGTGAATGCACGAACGCTTTGTTTACTTGTACAGGTCGGTAAATATGAAATAATATAGTATTATACAATTCGATATGACTCACCTAACGAACTCTCTGGGTCGGAAAGATCGCTTAAAGAAGGCACTTTTTGCATACCGCCACAGGCTTCCTCGTCCATTCTTTCTTGCTTTATATGCATCTCTTCTACACAGAATTTCTGTAACATAAACGTAAATAATCATTAATTATATGTCCAAAAAATACTTAACGAATACATTATTATTTTATTTATTATTTAAATTATTATTAAGTGGATGCAATATTCAAATAATTCGTGATATGAAAAATAATGAATCACTCAAGAAATAACAAAAATTTAAAAAAAAAAAAAAAATCATGCCAAGCCTGCAAGTAAAATGATGAGTAGAGTGGTTTCCCGTTGCTTTTTTAACCGAATCTAATATACTGTCTATTAAAAATAATAATTACAATTATTTTTTTTTAAGATGCGGTCGTAAAAATATTATTTAAAATATCCTTCAATTTCAATATTTATTTGTATTTAATTTTGTATTTATTTGTTAAGTTGGTTAGATCGGGAGATATGCAGCATTAAAAATAAAAATACTCTTTTCTCTTCAAAGTGGAATATTTCAGTTTCAAAAATTCGCAGATACTAAAAAAAAAAAAAAAATTAATTAAAGCTGAAGTCTTAAGTTTTTAAACGATTGTAATGCAGTTTACTGAAAAACATTTCGTTTCCCCCATGCTTTCGATCAAACACGAAGAAAAACTTTCAAATTTTTAAAACTTTTTTCTCGCTGATTTTTTTTTATTTGATAATTTTTTAAATCTAAGTATACTGTTAAAAAGTAGATATTCGTCTCTCCAAGTCTCTTGGTTGCAAATTAATTTGAAAACAATCACAAAATATAGATGTGCCTTTAATTTTTTGTACTAGTGTAGCATATATTTAATTTTAATTTGAAATATCAGGAAAACGTAATTTTTAATTAGCCATCGCACTCCTAGACCGCCTGGACACCCCCGGGGCTTCTACAGCCCTCCCCCCTGAAGGCATCCAGCGCCCCAAGGGGACGAATTATCGCTCACTTTGAGAACGAATCCATTCGAATTTACATTTAAAAAGGCATCCCAATAATCCCTTATATATAATAATAGCTTATTTATAAAATTCAAAACTATAAAAAGATAGGAATAAATTAAAATAACAAATTAATCCACCAGTTTCTATTTTCTATCAAAATATAATAAATAAATATATTTATATATATAATTCTTCTGGCTGTGTGTATGTGACTGAACTCCTCCTAAACGGCTGGACCGATGTTGATAAAATTTTTTGTATGTGTTCCAGTGGATTCGAGAATGGTTTGGATTCACAATTCAGTCCACTGGAAAATGTTTATTTAATTAATTTTTTATTTATAAATTGTTGTTGATCTTGGAATGT
>JAAAKQ030250057.1:0-10944 GCA_010016005.3 Zanna intricata | reverse complement strand
AAGCAGACTGACAAGCCGGAACGTGTTCAAACTTGTCACTTCTTGTCTCACCATATGAGGGTATGAGATATTCTAGTTGAAATAGATGCAGGGTAAGTAATAAAAATTCATTCACCGTATTTTTTGATCACACCTCGTATCATTTTCTGAAGTAATACCTTACGGTAGTTCCGGAGGCTAAACAGAAATAGAAAAAAAAAATAGCATTCAAACCACTATAATAATTTTTTGCCCTTCCCACTCCAATGATCTGTGGTAACAAAATAAATATTAAACAAAAAAAAAAAAATGTATTTCAAACTTAAATCCATCTCAGAATTACCCATCGCATTTAAAATTTGAAAACCTGATGTTTTTCATAGCCCTTAATATTTCATATTTAATGAAAAAAAAAATCAAAAATGTTCAGCCCCTCCTAGACAATTACAATTAACGTATTTAGAATTATGGCTGTATCTTTGTATGTTTAAACAATTTTAAACACAGTTAATTTTACACGACTCCAAAAAGGAGTGTAATGTATGTAGGGTATATCTTCTATGTATGCTTGTTCTACCGTAGCAGCTCAAAGGCTGAACCGATTTAGATGTATTACTCCGGGTTGGAATCCATACGTTACTGGAAGTATCATAGACTATATAAATATATATATATATATATATAATTATATAATGTGTGTGTGTTTGTTTGGGTGTGTGTGTGTGTGTTAAATAAATTTAAACAATTTGAAAAAAATTATATACAAAATTACTCTTTAATTATCTTATATTAATAATTAGTAATTAGAGCAGTATTTTTGAGCAATATATTTATTGTTAGTCTTGTTTTTTTTTAATTTTTAATGTTCATCTCCTGTTCTTTAAATTTGAGACCGAACAATGTTTCAATACAGAACGCTGTTATTTGTTATCGAGGCACAGTTCTAAGTTTATATCAGCGCGTTTTATATAAAAATTACCGCAGTGTAAATACATTTTTATGATCATTAAAAATAAAATGCTGTAAACTCCTACCAACAGGTGTGTGTTTTCATCGCATCTATTTATAAAATTAGTTTATCTTTTGTTTTTTGTTTTTACAGCTAACTAAAACAAGTTTTGGTAATTTGCATCGATCGTTTGTCTTTTGTTTTCTACCGTTATTAAATTCTATAAATGATCTTTCTGCACATTTTCGTGGGTTTATAATAAAGTTTATATCTAGTCGCATGATCTCTTTCCCCACGTAAACGTTTAATAACTCATTTCTTAATTGAGAAAATTCAGGCATAATGTTCCGCTTTATTCATTAATAATTTTTTTTAATTTTTTTATAGAAACCGAAGTAAATTAATTAATTTAGCTAATTAAACTTTATATCCGAAAACCCCATGAAAATTTTCAAAGTATAAACTTTTAATTATGAGTAATAAATTATATTTTTTCATCGGTATTTTTTTAAAACAATAATTATTTTCACTGAATATTTACATGTAGTTTCTCATATAACAGTTAATACAACCAGAAATTGGTGTTCTTACAAATTAAAATTTTTACGTTTTGATAAAATTTTATAAAAGAAGGTTTGTATTAATCTTTTATGAAGTGGTATTGAACTGTGATAAATAATATTCAGAAAACAAAATCAATATTTTAAAGTAACTGTACAGAGAGGAAATCACAAGAATATCTGTTTAAAGATAGACTATTAAATTTCCTTGATTTAAGAAAAGTCAGACTTTATTTAAACTACAATTATAATTAAGATGCAAATACTTTTTTACTTTCCCGTATAGATAACGCTATAGCTCTAGAAAAGAAAGTATTGTAATAGGTCCAATTTGGGCATGTGCGCAACGTCGTGCAAAACGTCAAGATGTTGACGTTTTGACACCTAACGAACCCAGAAAGCCGGATGGAAATTTTACAGTTGTTAATTACGGTTGTTTACGTGTTTGTGTTCAGCTTGGCCTCTAAATCACCTTTTATCTCTGCTTTTACATTTTCTAACGCAGATTTTCTTTTCCATCTTCAAAAATAATACTATTTAATATCCTATGTAATTCTAATAAATCTGGATCATTTGAATCGCAGGAATTAGTTATAACTTGTTGACGGTTAACAGTTGTCAACCGACAACAAATTACAACAGACTATTGTAAGTTTACAACAGAACTAGTTTACTTCTATCGTTTTTATTGGGATTGTATAATCTATTTCTTCATAATTTGTTTTTAAACAACACAATCGCCTCGATAAATTTATGAGCGAAATTATGTCGCTATTACCACAAGACAAGACCCTTTCTAAATAATCCATTGAAACTTAAGCAGTTACAATTTAAACAATTGTAAATATAAATCTAGTAAGATGGAAACAAAATAATTATAACCATATAAAACCACTCGGCTACCACTCGTTAGCCGAGTGGTAAACCACTCTGCTTTTCATCCGGAGGTCCCGGGTTCGAATCCCGGTCAGGCATGGCATTTTTCACACACTCTACAATTCGTTCATCTCATCCTCTGAAGATATAACTTAACGGTGGTTCCGGAGGTAAAAAAGAAAAAAAACCCTTTTATCTCCAGAACTACTGGACCGATTTTGATCAAACTTGGTCAAATTACTTCTATATACGGGACATTGATGCCTTTAAATTTTCAACTTAAAATATCGAGGGGTAAAGGCTGTAGAGGAAGGTCACTCTGAATATCTCCAGATTTCGGCTAATTAATTATTTTAATTTCGGTCATATATTAATATGACCTTAGTTAAATATTGTATTAGTATTGGCGAATTAAATATTGTATGCACGAGTGCTTTAGTTAGAATCATAGAATTAAATCAACGAAAAAATATTACATTTAAATAAAGTGATAAATATTTTAAATTAGTTTGTGTGTGTAATCTGTGCATCAGAAATAATCCACAGTTGTAGGATTTCGGTTTAGTTGTTTCCTTTAAAACAGCACTATTCTACTCGTAATTGAAAGTGCATTGTGGATTTTATGTCTGTTAAAAAATATTTTACGAAAATCAACTGAAAAATTATTTATTTAATAGTTGTAAAAAAATGATTTTTATTTAAAATAATTCAGATTCTTTACTTTTTAAAGTGTGATCATTAGTGAAGCACTTATCAGAGAACGGTGAAATATCGCATAACTCGTTAAAGTTTAAAAAGTGTAAACACATAGTTGGTAGTCGAAATGCTGGTTATGATTTCTCTACCACTCGTTTAAATGTACAAAATACATTTATACCAATAAACAGGTAAGGGTAAAGTTGCAAAAAGTCAGTTTTTTCCGTTAATCTCGAGAAATATTTTTCGTATGAAAAATCTTTTACAACAGATTTTGTTCTCTTACTAAGCGTGACATTTCTCCTTTAATACCTTTTTGTGAAATTAGTAGTATTTTTGCAGTAAATGACAAAAACGCTTTGCCTTTAATTTCAAAAGAAAAAATCATTTTATCTAAGTGATTTCATTGGAAATTCTGCCAATTTGTATGGAGGTTTCTGTGTGATTTCCTGATATCAAATTATGAAGAATAAACATATAGGTGGAGACCTAGAACCTCCGGGCAGGTCTAAAATTGCAATAAATCAATGTATATCACGAGAGATATTTGTCGGATGAAAAATGTTTATAGTAAATTTTGTCTTTTTACAAGCTCTACAGTTTAAGGAAGATTATTGGCATGATGGAATTTACATGTAAATGTGTTTCATGGGCTAAATTTCATTGACAATGAAAAACAAAAAAACTAATACTTTTATGCGTTTTATCTTTTTTTGTATATATATATATATATATATATAAAAAGTGTCGTTTTTACAAAAAAAGGTGTTAAAGTTAAAAATTATATAGCTCGGAAAGACAAGAAAAATGTATTCTTAAATTTTTTTCATCTGAAGCATATTTCTCGAGATTTACATTTTTTTTCCACCCCGCCTTCTGGAACCGGATTCGCAATTAAGCATAAGCATAGCTTCGGGAGGTGCCATCGCTTCGAACTCCCCAGCCAGTAACCCCCAGATCTGGCTACGCCGTTCCTAAGGTCCCATCCGGACAGTCGGGACTCGGTCTTATATACCTTGCCTCAAATGAGGAAATCCCAAAGGAATCCACTCACCGAATCTTCGGTCTTACATTCGCCATGCCTCAAATCGGGATACCACAAGGAATCCCCGGCCGGGACTCGTACCTTGTCTCAAATAGAGGATCCCCCCGGGTTTCCCTGGGAATTTTTTTCAACTTTACCCCTGCCTAGAAGTCCTTGGTCCCCATTTATGTGTCGGTTAGGATTTAAGATAGTTTCGGTACCCCCACCATTTCCAACATAATTTGTTAATTTTCATGACTTCTAATAGTACAGTAGAGTTAGTGTACCGCTGCCGGATGTCATAGGTAGCAAAAACCTTTATTGCATATATATTTGTTGTTATTTTCCTCGTGCATTCCCATCGATCCAACAATCCATCCCATCCTGCATGTTAACTGAACGTTCTGATCTTTGATTAGTAGTATATTCCATTTATTGAACCAAAATTAAGAAAATTAATAAGTGTATTTTTGTTTACATGTTTGATTTATATTTTTTTTATTAACCTATTTTGCTACGTATTTACGCTTAAAGAATAGCTTAAATAATATAGCGATCCTGATAAATATGCAGTGGAATCCGTGAATAACGAGCTCGCTTGTAACGATAACTTTGTTGTACCTAGCAAAATTCCAAGAGTTGTTTGGTTTTCTATCTCATTAATGATAAATTAAATTGCTTTTAGCGAGGTATCGACGTATCATAAACTTGGTTATTACCAGCGTTATCATTCCTTAAAATAGTGTAATTCAAGAAACTTTAAATAACAACCAAATAATCTCAATGCAGGTAAAATTCTATCTCATTTACATTTACGTTTTATACGTAAAGATTACGTCATTTTACTTTAGGCTTTTTTCAGGTCAGGACTGAAGGGTGAACTAAAGACCTGTAACAGGACGTTGTACAGTACGTACAATTCAGGTACGTGCAGTAGAAGATCCATTGCTATATTACAAAGGCCAGTAGTTATTTCAATTACTTGGGTTTTTCTGTTTGTAAAATTCCAGGTAAAAACAGGTTCACTGAACTTTATAATGCATTTTATACGATTTAAGTGAAAGTACGAAGAGGATCACATTAAAGATAAATTTTACCTGTTCTACCCCGACTGGTAAATCAATAGTCAGTCATAATTTTCAGTTTAAAAATTTATTACCGTACCCATAGAATCGGTTAAGCAGTGCTATCTTTGTATGATTTTTTCTTTTTTCTCCTTTCCTGGATGATTTCGGTAAGTTTTAATGCATACTTATTACCATTTTTTTATTTTTTATTTTTAATAAAATCAAAAAGTATTAGCGTCTAAAAATTGTATTACTTCCAAATTTTATTTTAGTTTTATTTAATTTATTAGTTTATGATAAAAAAAAACGCATCGATATTTTATTTTAAAACAGCTTCCTAATAGGTATTTGGTTGTATTATATCCTTGTATCTTCTTAGGTTGTATTGTAATAGATAAAAACGGCGTAAAAATAATTTACGGTTTCGAGGTGATAACTCGGGAGTACCGAGCACTCAGCTGTAACGAACATATTTCATCGGCCCCTTGAATCTCGTATAACCAAGTTTAACTGTACTTATAAACTTTGGTATTGAGATTTTCGAATGTTATTGTCGGCGATTTGTGTGATGCCGGCCTCCGTAGCTGAGTGGTAGCGTTCTCAGCCTTTCATTCGGAGGTCCCGGGTTCGAATCCCGGTCAGGCACGGCATTCTTCACATACGCTACAATTCATTCATCTCATCCTCTGAAGATATACATTAACAGTGGTTCCGGAGGTTAAACAAGATTTGTGTGACCTCATTTTATTACGTTAAAATTTTCTATAAGTATTTGTGTATTATTTGATTTCTTTTTATAATTTTGAAGTTTTTGTAGCTTCTCTGCTGATACAAATTCAAAAAAATTTCAAATTCATGTTGGATATTGAAGGAATTATTAGGTGAAGTGTTCTAGATCATTTTAACTGTATTGTTTATTGTTGGATTTAATCTAATTTTTTTTTTCAACGATAGTTTTACGGTAGTATGTTTTAAATTTCGTAGGAAATTTAAATATTATCTTGTGTGAGAAACTGAAAAAAAAAAAAACCTTCAGTAAATCAAAGACATCTATGAATAATTTAAGTTTAATCTATGAATAATATCTCACGTTCACTCAATTAAGTGTTTTTCTAATAATACTTTTCATGATGTGCGTAGATGAAAATTATTATTTTTAATTCCATTTAATTGGCTAATAGTTTTCTCTTAATTTTGTTTAAAACATCGAAATATTAGATGATAGTACGAGTATTTTTGGGAAATGTAAAGACAGAAATTTAATTTTTTATTCACTAATCACAATTGTATTTCTTATACGGAAAAATTGAGAGTTTTTATTTTGCAATCAATTAGAAAAAAGATAATTATTGTTATTTATTTCAAGTAAACAATTAATAATAAATAACACTTTTTTAATTACCTATAAATTACTATTTTTTTTTATAATTATGTATTAATTTACTTTTAATTAAATTTTATGCTTTCGTTTATTAAATTGACTAATAAAAAAAAAAGGACATGTTTTGATTTATTATATTACTTTTTATTATTATTTAGATTACTTTGTTATAACAAATAACGTCTGTTGCATTAATTTAAATATTAAAGAAGTGATGATTTTTATTACTTTACAGTTTAGTTATGAGAAAAATGTTTATCGTTAGTTAATTAAGATTATTTGTTAATGCTTATGCAAGAAGGGTTATTAAAGTAGATAATAGACACTAATTTGTGTTAATTTTCATTATTTTGTTTTTAATCTATCCAAGAAAATAAACATATTTTTTTATTTTTTTTTTAAGTCCTGGTTAGACGGTTAGACAAATTCCCAACGCGTTCGTTATCTTCATGGTTATTAGAAGATTAAATATTTTACAGATAAGAAAAAATCTGATGTGGACACTACAAGATTTTCTTGTAACCCTACTGAATTACATATACACATTTTTTTCCTAATGAAAAATACATAAAATTTTATTTCACTAACCTCTGATTTTTTTTTTTCATAGTTTTTTTTTTTTTGTTACTATTTAATTATTATTTATTGTAATTTTTTTTTTACTATCAGATATTAATAATTATTAATAAAGCAATGTATGTAAATTAAAAAAAAATCTGATGTAGACACTTAATGACTTCCTTAAATGAATCTCCAAAAATAATACGACTTTAAATTATAATTTTTAATTAATATTAAATAATCAGATGTTTCGCCAAATCCACATATTACATATACACATTTGTAATAATGTCTATAAAATTTTATTTTACTTATAAATTCTTGATTTTTTTTCATATTTTTCGAAATTAGTATTATTATTTATTGTTATTTTTATTTACAATCACGAATTAATAATTATTAATAAATCAATATATTTAAATTAATTAAAAAAAGTAGATAAAGTCTGATTCAACCGATGTGCCTTTCCCTTGTAAGATCCAAATATTTCATTAATTAAAATTTTATTTGGCTAAAACTCTTCTTTTTTCTTTAACCTCCGGAACCACAGTTAAGTATTACATCAGAGGATGAAGATGAATGATCTGTAGCGTGTGTGAAAATGCCATGCCATCCCGGGATTCGAACCCGGGACCTCCGGATGAAAGGCCGAGACGCTACCACTCGCGCCACCGAGGCCGGCTTGGCTAAAACTCTGAAACCAGTGAAAATAAATACCACTTACTATATATGTTCAAAGCTCTCAATAAGGGCTTATTACTGCAGTTACGAAAAAGTCCGAAATCCACTCTTTTTTTTTTTTTTTTTGATTTTGGGCTTTTTTTTGGACATTTTTGATTCGGTCGATTGCAATAAAAAAGTGAAATGCACAACTAATGGTACAACAGTCCTAAAACAAAAATTTCAACATTCTTCGACGAAACGTTTTGGAGTTAAGCGACATACGTACATACGTATGTTCAGTCGTTGCCAGAACTAGACAAAATGGATTCAGGGATGGTCAGAATGGATATTTCCGTTGAAATCTAAAAACCGAAATTTTTTGTAATTACAATACTTCAAAGGAAGTATTACGAGCGCTGGTCTTTACCAGCGCTCGTAAGGGGGCATTGTCGCCCGCTTTGAGAACGAATGGTATAGAGGAAACCAGGTACTGTTTGATCTATAGGTTATTCGCAGAAAAAATGAGTTTTGTTGAAGTTATACCTGAGTTCAGTTACAAGAAAGTTCCTTGATAAGATACAGAAAAGAATATAAAAAATGATAAAAAAAATAAATAAATAAATAAGCAACAATAAAGTATTGGATAAAAGTTTAAATTTTAAATAAATTTTTTGTTAACTGTTTTCGAGCGTAATCTTGTTTTCAAATATATTTCAGTTACTTATTTTATATAATTTTTGTTTCCCCCCCCCAGACATTATTAAATATGCAATAAAAAATAAATAATTGCGGCCTTTTAATTTCATCACAAAGGGAAGAAGAGTTAAATTTATACCATATTTCAAATACCGGGAATGTTCAACTATCATATTTTTTTAACAACTCCTTTTGCCTAAATTTTTTTTTAATGAAAATTTTTTTTTTAGGTTAATTATTTTATTATATTATTTATACTTTCTTAAAATTTAGTTGTAAAAAAATTCTACCCATTTTTTTCCAAGTATGTAAATGTTTCAAACATAGTTTTCCAATAATAATTTTGATTATTTATTCATTAGGGATAGGATGTGCTGGTTATACATGTATCTATTATAACGTGATACACCTATACAAAGTAATCTTTACAGATAATTACCTATAAGAATATAATGAAAATATTTCTATATCAACGCTTTCAACTTATTTTGGCTAACACCGTCATAATAAATAGGCTTGCCTGCACTGGTGCCAGTAGCCTGACCAGAAGAGCTATACAAAAGATGACCCTAATATCATTTGGTATTTAGTCAAAATATAATTTAACTAATTAATACTAGTGTGCAGAAAAGATAATTAAGAATAAAATAATAATATAGTCGAATCGAATCATATTAAAATATAATTTTAATTTTATTTTATTTCTAGAATCTAATTTGAGCGAGAGGTGAATAACCCTGTTTAGGAAATTTTCTCAGAAGAAGGGTTGAATAAACTGAAACCTCATTTTAAAATCAAGAAGATCCGTACTATTGTTCTACAGTTATGTGAAGCGACTGTACTCTTATTATAGACTCGATATAATCTAGATTGCCAAATCTTTTAATGAAAATTCTTCTTTCCTTCATAACCATTTTTCTCTCTTTTTTTTAAAATTAAAATTATGAAAATATACGTACGTATATATTTATCAGTACTAAAAAAAAAAAATTAAATTTCTTTTTTTATTGAAAGAGAAATAACAGATTTTATTAAATGTTTATTTGTGATATTTTAACCGATCTTCATAAAAGTTATAAAAAAAATATTTAAACGTATAAAAACTCTTCTTAAATATTTAAATAAACCATTTTTTTTTTTTTGTATAATTATTCCAGCATTGCTGGAAAAAGGATGTAAATTTTTGCGCAAGTTTTGCGTAATTTTTCTACAGTTAATAAATTGAAATTTTCAATTGTATTTATTGGTGGAAAGAAAAAGATTTGATATAGAGGCGATTTTAAATTATTCAGCGCAGTTTAGGTGTTAACAATAAAAACAAAGAAGTGCACTTACATGAAAATTTTATTGTTCAACAGGGCATTTAAAATAATTTTGTTTACAATATGTAATAACTTTAAACAAATTTCACATGAGGTACTTTTTTGTAGCGCGTAAAATGTTTAGACACCTAGACGATATTCAGTTTTACGCCACTTTTAATGAAATATATCTTGAATTATTCCATCAATTGCACCTTTAATTCTTTTTATTAGTTCTTTGATGTTGACAACCTTTGTTGCGCACACCTTGCCTTTAACAAATCCTCAAAGAAAGAAATCTAGTGGCGTAACGTTAAGTGATCGAAGTGGTCAGGGAATTGGTCTAACTTGAGGAAGTCGTTTACAGTATGTTGGTAGCTCCTTCCCTTTTTCTGTTTAGACTCCGGAACTACCCTAAGGTAGTAGTACTGACTACATCAGAGGATGAATGTGAATGAAGTGTAGTCTTGTACAATCTCAGGTCGACCACTCCTGAGAAGTGTGGTTAATTGAAACCCAATTGAAATGTAGGTGGCTACCTACATTTGTGGTTAATAATACGTGTTAGGAGCCCCTAACACGTATCTTCTTTATGTATATCCTAAGTAAGTACGAACTAATGCCCCCGGAGAATATTTAACGGCCTGAAATATTATCGAGTCGGCGTTAGATCTCCGTGTAAATGTGAGACGGTGCCGAGTGGGCGACCGTTAGAATTTCATAATTTACGTGGCAAGGTAAAGGATTACCAAAGGAGTTTGGGATTCCGCTTGGTTTTGCTTTATCCTATATGTTTTTGATTTTATGTTTTGTTATTGTTTCTTGTTTTTGTATTATGTTTTGCACTAACGTTGTGAGTTGAACTCAACTTTTTTCTATTTCGGGTTGGCAACTGTGATTTTAGTTTCCTCTAACTGTCTATTCAGTCTTTTTAAAGACTTGGACTTGTGTTGGAGTTGTCTAGTAGATAATAGTACACTGATGGGACACATTTCACATGACATTGGCATCGGTGGCATCCTGACTGAGGCAAGAACAAGGCTGAGAGATGCCTTTTGCTAAGGTTCTGAAGATGACCTCCGGTAAAGCTCATCAGGAATAGGTACGAAGGAGATTATTTGGTGGTTGGGTTTCAATTAACCATACTTCTCAGGAGTGGTCGATCTGAGATTGTACAAGACTACACTTCAT
>JAAAKQ030250046.1:0-10944 GCA_010016005.3 Zanna intricata | reverse complement strand
AAATATCATACATACAAATCTTCACGAGAGATCGAAGTCAGAAGTTCTGTACAGCAACGCCTTAGTATATAAAATAAGATGATCCAGAAATTGTTTCATACATTGACGGACAAGAACAGTTAAGCTATTCCTTTAATGACGAAATTAAACGCTTCTATAATATAATCAGCAGATACATAACCCTAAAACGTAGATTTAAATAAAAAAAAAAAAAAAAAAAATGCCTGTTGTAATACTAATTATTCTGTTTAGCATCGAAATATAGGGTGGTTGTTATCTTGAATTTTACATTTATTTTTATACAGCTCGCAGATAAACCTTATAGAAAGAAACATAAATCGGATTAGTTTAACAGATTATAAATTTCAAACATTAAAACAAGAAAACATCGGATTTCTGGTATTTTATTTTCATAAATTTATAATAAAAAATTGTAAATCCATAATTAAATACGCATTTTTAAAAATATAAAATAACAAAATGTGATTTATAAAGAAAAAAACTCATTTATAAATAATATATTATACAATAAACATGATAATCACTGAGAAACAAATTACAGATGAATTCAGAAAGAGTGTTTTCTTTGAAAAAAAACCCTGCATCCATACAGACAGCATTTAAATTAGAAAAAAGACCTTCTCTAAAACAATTATTCTGAACCAGTACCAAGTTATAACTTTTTAACCTATTCTTAAAATCTATTTTTATATTGAACAAAGTTTCATCAACTAAAAATTCAAATGTCCCAGTTTTATTTTTTAAGAAGCTAATTTTATATTCAGCGTAAGGTGTAACATATACCAGGTAGTTAAACTATACAAGATGTATATTTGAAGTTATAAAAGATATATAAAAAAAAAAATTATTAATTAGTTTTGTTAATTCGAGAATTGAAGGTGTGTGATTGAAAAAGGCAAATCGAATCCACACGATATTTACTAAATTTTTTATGTATATAATATTCGGATTAAAAGCAACACGGCTACGATTCGGAGCGACTTTTTTTATTACATCTGTATAAGAAAATCCATAATTCTGTCCAGATATTTCTTTTTACATAATTTATCTGTTTTTATGTTCGATCTATTATACTGCGTACCTCGGGTGAGGAATTTTCAGTCTAGAATCTATTCCTCTAATTGGCGATACCAAATTATCGACTGATAATAGTTAAGCCGATCGAACCTCAACATAATGTAGGTAGATGTGTTCTGATGTCATAATAATAATGAGGTTTCTACGATTCACTTAGTGATGATACTGATCGTATACGGTTAAATATATAACCTTTTCAAGAGATAACTATTCGGTAAAAATGGTGAACAATATCCAGTCGTAAAGTATACTACCCTGATTGTAGAAATATAAAATGTATTGTTTCGTTGTATACACAAAATGAAATAATGTAAAAGAAATATAGAGTATAATCGTATTACCACGCATACATATGTTAGGGAGCATCCTGAACCCCGTAGCGGAAAATACCCGCCTTGTGACGATCCCATCGCCCCTCCATTCGTAGTCCTGATGGACTTTACCGGAGGTCGTCTCTTTGACCCTCTAAACAGATAATAAAACACATACATTAGTTTGGTCGCTGTCAGGATGCCACCCATAGAAATACCTCGACTGACTACCTCAATCAGTGTATTTATATAACTTACTATCGCCTTCGTATGGACTCTTCCGACCACGAACATCTACTGCAACGTAAAACCGTCAACTATAAAATTACCGATTCACGGAAACGCGATCCTCCGCGCCTTACTCTAACACCGAAAAATTCTTCCACACAAAAACTCTTTCTATATCTAATTTCTACCCACAGGCAGTACTACATAATCATTGAAAAATTTTATTGCGAGTCTTTTTTGAAGTATCTTTTAGATAAGTAGAAACAGAAAATTTAGTTTTTTTTTTTTGGAGATTCGGTATTCAGCCGTTTGGTACTCACCAAACTCTGTAAAAAAAAAGGTATAAACCTTCACCGGAGATAATTTTTTAAAATTTTTTTATATTTTTTATATATAACACAATAATTTAAATTTTTATATAAACGTAACCGATTTACGCAATTATTCTATTATAATTAATATCTACTATAAAGAATTTTACCACCTAATTGTTTAATAAGACTTATTATTAATAAGTGTTAATATTTTAGTTGAAATAAAATTTCATACCCATAAATTAAAAATTTTTTAAATACAATTATTGTACCATACATACATTTGAAATGAAATGGAACATGCTCAAGGCTACGATACGGGGTGTAGGCTAATACTGTATTACCACTCCACTAGGATACAGTAACTATCCCGTCCTTGGTTCCTTGTATATAAGGTATGCTTAGTCTAGCAAAAGGCACATTGGTCTCACAACAGTGTCTGCTTCTAACAGCAATATGAAAGTCCTGGTAAGTAATTTAATTACAGGTTAATTAACATTAAAATAAAATAATATTAATAGTTTTAAAAAAAATATATACAATATAAAAAAAAAAAAAGTTATTCCAAAGTTAAAAAATTCTAGTTTAATAGCTTTTTGTTACTGTAATGGTTTATAATTTTTTTTAAAATAATTATATTTACATTATTAAAAAAAGAAAAACGGGAAAAAAAACATTGCCTGATATAGAATAACTGACCATTAATGAAAACAACATTAACAGTCAATGACACTTACAATGCACAAGTAGATATAACCAGTTATTTACAATATAAATAATATATACAAATAAAATTATAAATAATGAAGTAATAATAATGATAATAATGATAATACAAAATAATATAAGTACTATTTTTTTCACTTTAATAATAAAATAAAAGGTACATTAATTTTAATATAATAAATTAAATCAGTCTTATTTTTACTTAACTCCTGGAATAAAATCCAGAATAAGTTAACAATAATAAAAAATAATAATAATAATAATCGATAGAGTTAAAAGTTACAATTAAATTAAAAATATGCTTTAATAAAAATAGAAAAAAATTTTTTTTATTATAACACATTAAAGAAAGGCATACTTCACGCTGAATTATAAAATTTTACAAAATAATCAGTGTAGTATAAAGTAGGGAATTATATATTTTCAAAATATATATTCCAGTTTAAGTAGATATAAATATTAGAAAAGTTTTTATAAATTAAATTCATTTTGAGTACATAAAGAGAAATATTTAATAATATACCTAAAATTAAAATTTTACGCAAAATATAAAAAAAAAAAAAAAAAAACAAATTTCAATGATTCATAGAGTTGTTTTGTTACCCTCACGCATGTTTAAAAAAAAATTAAAAAAAAAAAAAAGAAAGTAATTAAAGATTTTAGCAAAAATATCAGTGTGAACAAAATATTTCAAGGAATTGCAATGTTTTACGAACAAAAAATCAGTACAAGAAATGAGCCTTGTCATCCATGCAATATTCTATATACTAGGTTAAAAATAACGATGGAAATTTTATCATTAAAAAACTGTTATTTACAAATAAAAATATTTTCTTGATCGACTTAAAATAATGAATAAAAATCTATTGATTTATATATTTATTTATTAATTAATATATAATTGTAGTATGAACACAATCTTTTCTTTAATAAACTAGTTTTTTCAGTCAATAAAGGTAAATAAATAACAGAATGTAAACGAATATTAAACAAATAACTGAAAATTTGAGTTTTATTTTCTCTTAATCACTATATTAATTTACTAAATAACAATGTAACTATAAATTTTAATGTAAAACATTAAAATCATATAAAAACGATTAAATGAAATGTAGTCGCTTTGAAATAAATTGTATATAATAGTTTTCCCAAATCAATGTCGAGCATATATATGTTATGTAAGATTAATTAAATTTTGATAGGAGATCTTAAATTTTTAATCTTACTGCATTAAAAAAAAATCCTATAAATAAAATAACAAAACCAAATAAACGAACACGATAAGTATGATAAATTTCGCGCATGCACGCGTACGTATCAAGCAATAAAAAAATACAATTAAAACTAATAAAATTAATATAAGGGTCGAAAGTGAAAGGTAATTATTTAGGGTTGTCTCCTTAGAGGTCACTATTATATAGTAACGCAGTATTATACATAACTGACAAGTTACTACTGTTACGTACAATAAATATTGATTTTACTTTTATATTTAACTGTATTACATGAAACGACCGACGTAATAACAGTTCCGGCCAAAGACAAGTATTTTATACTAAAGCTAACATGTACAACTCATATGTTCCACATTCACTTGTATAGTAATGAAAAATACACACAAATGCTAATGAGTAATAATTTAAATCAAATCAATTGTTAAGCGCAATGTTATATATATATGAACTTAGCCTTGATTAAATATTAATAATGTTAATATTATACATGTATATAATAGAACATTAAAAATTTATCGTACAATGGAACATTACATTACTTTAATAGCCGCCTGAAAAAAAATTAGAACGCAAAAGACATACGAGTAAGAGATACATACATAGTCTTTCTATTAAATCATTAAATTATAATAGTGTATTAGGAACGCGATAAAAATGATTTAAAATAACTAATCGTTTAAATTAACGAAATATAAAAGAAATTAAGACCTACTCAAATTACGAAAATTTCAGATGATTTTTACTATTAAAAGGATTCATATTATTTTAAGAGAAAAAAAACTAAATTATGAATAAAAAATTGTTAAATAATAAATATATATGGATATTATACAACTTCAATAATTATTCCAGCAATAATTAAAATATCGAAAGAAACTACAAAATAAATACATAAACGAAAAGAAATTTAAGACTAAAAATAAAAATGAAATGTTGCAAGGGGTAAGTAATTTATCTGAAACGAAATCTTTGGGAAATAAACGTTGTTTTGGGCAAGCTTAACAGTAACATACTGCAAATTAATTTTAATCTGTTGAGTAAATACTACATAGAGTGTGACGTATAATAAAAAAAAAATTAAAAAGAGGTAAAGTTTAAAAGGAGCTGTGTAAGGATTAAATTTAAGAACGACAGTAGTTCAAGCAGAACTTACTGCTATTATACTATAATGATGACACTTTGTATTACAGGTTGCGTTGTGCGCCGTGTTGGCATGTTGCGCTAGCACATATGTGCCTATCGTTTACCATCATCCATTAGTGATACCTCATGCACCACCACCACCTCCGGCGCCGGCACCACCGCCACCAACTCCGGCTCCACCACCGCCTCCACCAACTACACCACCACCACCTGATGCGCCTCCAGTCATCTACGCTGCACCGGCTCCGATTGTGATCCGTCCTTATCCGCCACACCCGGCACCGGCTCCTCCTCCACCGCCGCCACCACCACCACCACCGCCACCACCACCAGCAGTTGTCTACCCACCATTCGTATTCAGACCTGTGCCACCCCCGGCTCCAGCTCCGACTACAACCGCTCCACCTCCAACTACAGCTCCACCACCACCACCTCCACCACCGCCCCCAGCACCACTTCCAGTACCAGTATTGCACGCAGCTCCTCTTCCAGTACCCCACCCACACCCAGCAGTACCTGTACCAGGACCGGTCAGCAAATACCACGCTCAAGATGAATTAGGTCAAGCTAAATATGGCCACTCAGAACCAACACAGACCCACAACGCAGTCCAGGTATGTACACCGATCGTATAATAACTAAGTTAATTATTTAACAACGTTAACCGAAATCCAGCCATACCAAATGTATAATACATAAACTAAAGCGAAGAGGATTTTATATCTATTGGTAGAAATGAAGCGTATACCACGCATAGCAGATGGAATATTATATTCATCAATTTGCATTTAATAATTTAATTTGATAAATTTAAAGAAAAGTAGAGATTAATATTCCTTCATTAAAGTTATCTGACAATTAAAAAGTGTTAACCATTCAATAGTTTTCAACAGTCCTTATTTTTTAAAGTCAACTTCACTGATAGAAACATTATAGAGAAAGTTAAAGTTTCATTGCAGAGAGACTTAATTCCAAAATGTACAATAATATAGGATACATTTAAAATTATACTGTAGTAAAAAATCCAGTTTAACAGAACTGCAAAAAATAAAACATAAATTGAAAATTAACTCGATAAATCTATGATTTAAACAGCACATGAATTTTCTTTCTCAAGTGTAATCTAATACTTCTATATGAATTTTTCCTTACTTCTGTATAAGTAATGTGCAAAATAATGGATTAATAAAAAATAAACTTCAATCTATAAAACTTTTTTACAAAGAATTTATCTATTTGTTTCAGGACGCTTTTGGAAACAAGATTGGCAGTTTCAGTTATGTAGATTCAGAGGGTAAGGTAGTAAGGACAGACTACATCGCTGACGCTGGTGGTTACAGAGTAGCTTCCAACAATCTTCCAGCTGAACCTCCAGCAGTAGTACACGCAAAGGCAGCACACTTCCACGAAGTCGCCGTTGCAAAACTTCGAGGAAAGAGGCACGCCGTTCCAATAACTCCAGCCAACACAGTCCCTCTTCCACCACCACACCCGGCCCCGGCCCCAGTATACCCTGTACCTCTTCCGGCCCCGGCCCCAGTATACCCTGTACCTCTTCCGGCCCCAGTTCCAGCCCCTAAACCCGCTCCACCTCCAGCACCAGCTCCGGCTCCAGCTCCTCACCCGATCCCACACCCTCCTCCATCATCTTTCTTGATCTACGCTTCACATCCGGCTCCACCCCCACCACCTCCACCACCACCACCACCTCCACCAACTACTCCGGCTCCACCACCAAGACCAGCCCCACCTCCACCACCACCAGCACCAGTATACCCAACCGTCTTACCGGCCCCAATTATCTATGCCGCTCCTCTTCCAATCCCACCTCCACCAGCACCGGCTCCACCGCCACCACCTCCTCCAGCACCAGCTCCACCACCCCCACCAAAACCAGCCCCTGTTCCAGCACCTCACCCGTACGTATTACCCGCTCCGGTAATTTACGCCGCTCCTCTTCCAGTGCCACCACCACCGAAACCGGCACCACCTCCTCCAGCACCGGCCCCACCACCACCAGCACCGGTCCCTCTTCCAGTTCCTCACCCGCATGCAGTCCGCCCTGCCATTCTTACAACCATCGTTAACAATCCGGGACATGCAGTGACATACAGAGTCGACTAGACGTCCACTCATGTCTCCGCACTGACGATCAGAGCCAAAACCGACGAGACCACGGCTGGGCTTTACCGTCTATGACTGAGTGAATGTGATGTGATGTCTTTTAAGCTGAATACTTTGTAAATACTGCTTCCTTCAATCTTCTTTATTTAAAACCAGAAAAATAATATATTATATATATTTTTTTTATACCGAAATAAATATGTTTTGTACAAAATAATAAAACTGTGTTTTTTATTTTACTTCTAATTTAATAATTCCTAATATTTTAACAGCAATCCTAAGATAAATAAAATAAATATATGACAAGTGTTTTTGTATAAATAGTTAATTCAATACGAAAACAAAAGAAATTTAACTGAAAAAATAAAAATATATCTTTAAATATATATTATATTGCATAATTATTATATTAGTCTACAAATAATTATTAAATTTAAAAGACAGAAAAAAATAGATGAAAAATGAAAAATGTATATAAGCAGAGAGGCCAAGTAATGTATTAACTACAGGAATAGGAAAACGAAAATAAAAATCTAATATAAAAAGTACTATAATTATTTTTGCATAAAATAAATAATGGTAGTATATTCATACTTAATTAAACCATTATTGTTCTAAAAAAAACACTGAATATTAATAATTTCTAAAACATTGTTGATCATTAACAAAATATTGGAATAAATACATATATAAAATTTAACCGAAAAATTATCGATTTCTAAACATTACGTAAAAACATAAATGCATAAACTTTAAATATTTTTTTATTCGTGCAAAATTGATTTTTCTAAAACCACACCCAAAAAAATTGTTTGAAAACAGTTTAAATAAATTTAAAAAAATATATAATTCAAAAAATTTATTAAAAATAAAAAGTTATGTATTTTGAATATATACTTAAAATTATATTGCTACATCTTGAGTTTTTTCATACAGAATTTACTTAGCAATGCTGAGTAAACTGTTAACTTTTTTTTTTTACACTTACGTTTAACTTTTACACTTAATTACATTTTAAAATACACGTATTTGTATTTCACTTATCAGTACAGAATTTGCATAATACGCAACTGAATGGCGTAACAATAAAATTATAAAACGATAGTCCACCATTTATTGTACTTCCATTTTCTTGTATATTGTTAAATGTAATGAATAATTTATTTTCTTTTTTAGATTTACGTTAGGTCAAGATGAAGTTATTTAAAGGTTATTATGGATTACATCAATTGTTTTGGATTTTTTATTTTAATATTTTGTATTTGGATTTAATAGCAATATTTTTAAATTATTTCTATTCATTTAGCTCTTAATTATACACATATCGCCATCACTCTCATAAAGTGAGATAAGTAGTTTCTTTTTAATGATTTATATTTAATAATATAAAACATCGTCAAATTCCGGGTTCAGAAGGTTAATTTTTAAACAAATCCAAGGTTTAAAAAGTTTATACCGTAAAGGATTTAAAAACATACTTGTATAAAAATAACGCGTAAAACGTTTCCGTTGAACTATGATGAGAAAAAATATTTTTACAACGGTAGAGCTAGTGGATAACCAACCGATTACGCTAAATTAAGTATTAGAAAATAATATACAATTAAATAATAACAAATCAACAACGTGTTATTTATCTATAATCATCAATCTATAGATTGAAATGCAATTCTTAATTAATTTATATTCATAACACGACATATAAAATATCTTCGATTATTATAATAACCTATTATTTACAATAAAACTATATGTATGCAGCTATAAAATTAAGAAATTAATTAACAAAACACAATTTCAGATAGCATTAAAAAAAACACAAACAAACCAACAGTAAAAAAAGTACGACCTTGTATAAGTTCATAACGCATTAACATCCCAGGCTCGCTGCATATTTTTAATTTTGTACTTTCTAATGACAAATAACAAGTCGTTTGTCTTCTTTATGTTACTAAAAATATTGTAAGCCTATCTGTATTAAAATTAAACTCTTCTACCAATTATGAAGATAATACCTTTTGAAGTAAAAATATTTTTACCGATTATAATCCAAGACGTACTCTAATAATGGCCGACTCTAATTTAACTGATTTAGGATTTTAGCATTTGATGAAAATTTAAAAAAAAAATGTTCACCTAAGCTGAAGGTTAAAGTGTTCTAATTTTTAAAAGCCTTAAAAAAAGAAGAAGGAAGTTCTCAATTCGAGTTATATTAATGTTTTTATTCTACAGAGGAAATTCCAACGGTTCTAATATCTCCCAGGTAAATTCGGTGAAGGAATATTTTTAACAAAAAAAAAAAAAAATCATCACATTCTTTCATAGACGCTTTGAAGATGTTTTTCATTTTTTAATCATAAAAAATAGAAAAAAAATACAATATTATTATTATGTAATTACCTCCATGCTAAAGCGTTGACATTCATATTTGATATGTTTTATTTATTCATTTAAAAAAAAATAGTTTTATTTATAATCGCATCAACGATTAAAATCATTAGCGCCTCATCAATATATGTGCAAATGTACCGATAAACGTGTAGTCTTGAAGAGGCTCAGATCGACCATTCCTGAGACGTGTGGTTAATTAAAACCCTATCACCAAAAAACACCGGTAATCTATAATCTCGTATTCAAATCCGAATAAAAGCAACTAACTTTATTACGATTTGGACCTTACAATTCTCGACTTCGAAATCAGCTGATTCAGGATGACCAAATTTACCACTAGATAGATAGGTTTAATCTTTTTAATTTAATCTCTTTTTTATTTGTTAATCCTAAAGTGTAAGGTATTGAAGTGGAAAAATTTAAAACTTGTAATTTCATTTGACGTTTGGATGAGGACGCTGAACTTGATATATTGTCAATCATTTAATTCCATTTAGTAAACACCGGAGCAGTTGTCAGATACATACTGTACTTTCTGTGTTAAATCGTTTTATAAAAATGGTGACTCCGTGAAAACTATAACGAGATTATTTCACAATCGGTTCAATATTTTGTGTCATGAAAAAGTACAGCCTATTCGTGCAATTAACTTACGGATTAAAAGGTTTGAGGAAAACGAGGTCTATATTAAATGTGAAACATAACGGCGCAGCAAAACGTGTTAGATTGCTAGAAAACATTGATAAGAGTTCAAACTGCGTAACGCGCAGTCCATAACGTTCTGCAGTTAAACACGTATTAGGATTGAATATCAATGAACACATCTTACAAAATCTTACAATGAACTACATCGCATCTTACAAAAGGACTTTAGTTTTCAACCCTATAAAATTCAAATCGTTGAGGAATTAAAAGACGCCGATTTGAATCTTTGTAAAGAAACGTTGGAGCGTCTGGATGGTGATAAAAATATAATCTATTATATGTTTATGTCGGAAAGCTCATTTTCACATGAATCCCAACGTAAATAGGCAGAGAAGTCCTTATAGTCCAATAGATATTGCAGCACTGAAAACCTATTTCATTTACATGAGAAACCGTTGAGTACACTGAAGACACCGAAGGTGAGAGAGTAGTGGTACACTTTTGTTTTATTCAATCGTTCTTTTTGTCGACATGATCGAGAAAATGCTACGACCGTTACTGCTGCGGGTTACACAAGCAAGGTGACAAAAAAGTTATGTGGTTCCAACAAAACGGTGCTTTACAAGTCATACTATTCTCGAGTTTACTGCTTTAAGCTAAGGCGCTCACCAAAATGACACGAGAGTGATCTGACAACAACGTGACCGGGTAGCGATAGGTGATGTAAAC
>JAAAKQ030250024.1:0-10944 GCA_010016005.3 Zanna intricata | reverse complement strand
AAAAAATCAAACCAGAACAATGAAATTAATGTTAAGATCAGATCATTATAAGCACTGTACATGCAACACGCAAGTAAAAAAAAGTGGAGCATGCTGCTGCACTTTAATGACAGTGACATGATCGTTACGCATCATTTGCAAGTTGTATCATGTAAGTGAGCGCTAACCAATTTAAAAACCTTTGTGTAACTTCCAAACATCACATGACTATCATGTTGTTTCTGTTACATCACTGTCACATCAGTTTGGTGAGCGCTCTGCATTAGAGAACACTTTTTTCGAACCGTAACACATCTAAATTCCGGAACATTAGGTAGACGGCTAGATCTATTGATTTATCCGCATGCGTTCTTTATTTTTGGAGTTTGCTCTAGAGAAAGATGTACTGTATGTCGAAGGACCGAAACGTTAACAGAACTAAAATTAAAAATTCGGACGTAGCCCACATCACACTACGTTATGGTGAGTAATGGAAAATTCTCGATGAAGACTACAAGAATGCGTAGATCATAATGGTACCCATTTCTCAAGCGATTTTTAATTAAAAAAAACTAAAATGGCTGTCTTTTTTAACAAAAAAAAATGTAGAAAAATTCACGTTAAATTAAAAATTATTTATAAGTATTTAATTTAGATAAAACGGGCTATTAAAAAGTTCGTCCATACAGTTGAAACTTTCTAAAACTTAGTCATTAAAGTTTTTTAAAGCTACAATACCTCTTAAAAAAAAAAAAAATAGTTTAAAACAAGTTTTCTTTGGTCATTTTCTTTTTAAAAATGTTTATTTGCCGCGTACTTTAGACCAAGTTAGATAAGTTAGTAAATTAACACAATTCATCAACAGTCCCACATAACAATTTTTTCATTATTTCTGATGTTTTCTACACCTTTCAACGGCCTCGTAATGTCTTAAGACTTCTCCAGCGAGTCACGACCGTATTTCTTCAAACAAACGTTGATTATCTATGTTTCAATGATCCGATGAAAATATAAGTTACTTCATTAATTTAATTGAAACTTGTTTAATGTAAGAACAGTTACCCGACGTTTATTGGTAATTCTCAGCATTATATGAAATACACTTGTAACGTAAAAATCTGTTTATATCGTAAAAAATTTGTCAAAAGATGAATGGCGTATAATTCCAGAAATTATAAAGCCTTTCAGATTATTAACAGAAGAAATATCGTCTGTAAATGAAATCACAATAACAAAAGTTTTGGCAGCCCCTGATAACGTATTAAAAATACGTGTAATTTGCGTACCGTCTTAAATAATGTATTGTAAAAAACTTTACTTGAAAAATTAATTTTAGAATTCAATAACATTAAAAAATTGTTCGCGGCACAACGAAACGTTTTTGGCGAAAGTTGCTCTTTTGGATTCTAGATTCAAAAAGCAAGTGTTTAGTGATGTGTCTGCATATGAATACATAAATACTCTATTAAAGCTGATTTAGAAAAAAAAGTCACCGATACCGATTGATGCTGGAAGTTCACAGAGAACTGCCAAATTATTTAGATGCAATAGATAAAGATTCCATCTGGATGGACTTCGACGTGAGGACAACGAAACATTCCTCTGTGTCCATAATGGTTACCAGTATCATTTCAACGAGGCAAGATAATGAAGAAAGGCTGTCCAATAGCAAAGAAGATTCACTTCGTTGGTGGCGTATGCGAGCGATTTTATTTCCGTAACTCGCTAATTTAGCAAAAAAATATTTGTTTGTTATAGCTAAATCAGTGCCAATGAAAGAGTTTTCTCCAAATCAGGACAAATATTATCCAAAAGACGTGCATAATTAAAACCGAAAAGTGATTTGTTTTCGGATTTCGGTTCATGGAAAAAATGGTTTTTTAAACGTCAATGGAAGATTACTTGATTCAGATAAAAATATAATATTTAAAATTAAACACAATCAAATTAAAACAAACTAATTAAAAAACTCAGTAAGATAAATAAATAGACGTTATGAGTTTTATTAACGGAAATTGTATTTTTGTATTGCGTCCGTGGTGTACCAATTTAGTTGTGTGTAGTTGTAATTTCTTCGTGTATTCACATTTTTCGTGTAATATTTGTAGCTATTAACATTTTTGTATGAAAATGTTACTGGATTTAAGATTCAGCAATTATTAATTAAGTTCAAAAGTTGAGTCAATATCTTTTTTTTAATATTTTTATGCAGAATATAAATTAAGTAATAATTATAAATAAAGACATTAAAAAAATAATCGACGAAGTGAATGAATCGAGTATCTGTTTCATTGAAATTTTTTAATTTTTTTAGAACAGAAAAAACTGTTGTCCTTTTTTTTGAAAATGCTGTACGAAGTAAGTTATACCAAACGTTCTTTGAATAACCTAGTAGTTGTACGTATGCTAAGGGGAAACTACCATATAGTATCCAGTATCTCAGTAACGAATATTCTGTAACAGTTATCCAGCTGGAAAATACCGAATACATATGTGTACTAAATTTATCAACACTAGTGGGAAGGCAAGAAATCTGATGTTAATCGAGCCAATAAGTTTTGCCAACTGCACAAGTCTAAATTGTCGTAAGGTTTTAACCAGATAAAACATACGGAATTTAGCCCCAAATAAAAAAAAAATATTATTATAAAATTTGATGCTTATAACTTTATCACAATTATTGCTACAAAAATGCTAAGAATATTTTCGAATTACAGTCTTTTTCTTAGTTGCCTGGCAAAATCCAATAACAATGACAAAGAGGTATTGAAATATCCCGTACACTTCGCGTGATGGTTAAATTTTCCTTTACTAGTGAGAGACAATGTTATCTCCCGACAACGAATACACTCATACTACTGAGAGATGAATTTGTCTCTCATTTTTGCTTTTGGCAAGTTACTATTTTTATCGTGGCAGTGAATCTATTAAACATTTTATCATTCACACATGCAATAAAAAAAACTACATTATTAAACGTTTAATTTCGAAAACTTTTACGCGCGCGTCCGTATATAACTTAATAAAGTTTATAATATACAGAGTGATATTAAAGTATGGAAACGGTTTCGCATTACAAAACCGAGGAACATGAAAAGGTAGAAACAAGTGCGGGTCTACACAGTTACAAAATTAAGTTGTTTGAAATTTTTGTCCGCCGCCTTGAATCAAAACTTCTTTTTTTTTTTTTTTTTATTAAATAGGATGAAGGGTAAGAAATACGTGATTGTAATGTAACATTATAAAATAAAAATGGTGGCGAAAACCGCCTCGTGACATGTCTTCACTTTTAAATTATAAGCAATCAAATTTGCAAATCAGGAAAAATCGTAAAACTAATAAAACACCCGTGGTAACTATTATTTCATATTACTTTCAAAATTATACAATAACAAACTTCAGACAATTAATGTTTGAATTAATGGCCCAAATACTAAAAATATCAGTCTACAATACAGTGATATTTAATGTATATTCAGTGTTTAGTGATTTTATACAGTATATATTAGTGATATTTACACTAATCATAATAATAATACTACACAATAAATAATAATTTGCTGGTCGGGTGCTCAAGGAATCAGAGGAGACCTCGACGGGGGGTTCATAAGGGACCTCATGACAGGGAGGGGACAGGGTAATCTGCTGTCACGACACTCCGCGGCGACTGAGTTATGCCTAACGGCGGGCCCGATTGCCTCGGGGGTGTTTAACGAAAAAAAGATAATTTGCCACACTGCTACGAATTAAATTGCTGGATCAATTGATATTATTTACTTTAAATATCACAATATTTATACAATAAATTTTGAAAAAAAATTTAACAATTAATTAATGTTTGTTACTTTCAAACAATGATAATTTATATTATACTACAACATCCCAACTGCCGTAGGGGATATATTATTATATTATAACAACGCAAGATATTAACTTCTAATCGTACAGAATGCTAATCGTATTTAAATGTAAACTTTACAGGAGAGGCTTACGGCGACTTATTAGCTGACAGGAATTTACAAAATACACAAGAAAATTTTTTCCAACAATTAACATGGATTCAGCAAGATGAAGCACCACTTTATTATTATCTAAGAGCACGAAAAAGTTTAAATGAAACAATTCCAGATTACAGTTACATTGTAAAAGAGCCATAGAATGGCCTGCCAGGCCTCCAGATCTATCTCTTCTATGTAAACTATTATTTTTGAGATTATTTAACATATAATATATGCAAAACAAAACCAGCAAACATTAATAACTTGAAAGGTGTGTGGTTGACGAATCTGCTCATATACCACCAAAAATAAAATTTATTAACGGATATTGCTTAAAATTAACAACGCATGACCAATCTGTAAGGGGAAGCATTTTGAAAATTTCTTGCAAAATGGTATGTTTTCAAAATTTATTTTATTAAGTAATTTCGAACCGATAACATTTAACTAAATTTTATTTTTGTGGTAATTAAATTAAATATCAGTTGATCTAGCCATTTAATTTGTAGTAATGTTGTAAATTATTATTAGTTATTGTATATTATTATTATTCTTATTTATTTCTGTGAAGGCTGTTGTTGTTAGTAGTTTTTGGGCCAATAATTCCAATATTAACTATTCAAAGTTTAATATTGGCAATGGTAACTAGTAGCTAAAATTAGTGGGGGTGCTGCTCCAGAATATTTTTTTCTGGGAATTTTAAAGGCCATGGTTAAAGTTTTCTCTAAAATAAAAGAACCGAAAAAAATGGATCAAATAGAATAGCTGGAAGCTGGATAATAATCTAATTCTACACTTTATCGCATTCAAGAAACAGTACATAGATTTTAAGCACAACAAATGCGGAGTAAAAAATAAAACTACCTTCCATCAGTACGCCAGGGTCAGCACTGCAGGAGCGACAGTGCTGCTCTCTCTCCCCCGCAGTCTCGAGTGCAGCAACAGTCAAAAACCACGCCGCTGGAAATGTAAAGCTCACGGTTCCATACAAAAGTTTTTGTATCTTTTTCATAAACTGGGGGATGCCTACTGATATTAAGCTTACGGATTATATATTTACAAGCATAAAGAAAGAATTAAGAAAAAAGGACTCATATTTAATGTTATCGATAATATCAAGTGGAAATAAGGGTTCCACAGTGACTATACGCCAGCCGCCAGTGATTATTGGTTGTAATTTTGAAAGTAATACGACATAAAAAAAATTCGGAGATCGGAGTATCTTTAACCGGAGATAGAAGCATTACATTATTGATTACAGATTTGCTTAGATCTAATTAAACATAAGTTATTATAGATTTCTTTACATCGGATAGTAAAGAGCCGCACGAGAACAGGTTCAATCTTTCTTAAGAGCAAAAGTAACACGATATATATAGGTTACTGGCATGCGGTAATATTAATCTTTGTCTTAAGATCAATAAAAATAAGCAAAGGAAATTTTTTATTTAACTATTTGCTTTGACGTAATCATGCATACTGGTCTGCTTGAACGTATAACCAAACCCAGATTGAAGAATATATTACACAAGTCGTATAAATAATTCTTTAATGATATTATTTACAAAATAATATTTTTCATGTTAATATTATTTCTTTTTCAAGTTAATTAAAGAAATATCTTTTTTCATTCTTATTTAAATTTCGAATATTTTAAGGAAACCCCAAATGAAAAACAGATATCAACAACCTGCTAATACTCTATTTGGCGCAGACTTGAAGTAAAAAGTTTAAAGAATTAAAGATCTTTTAACTCTGTTTCATGTGTTTTTTAAGTTTATTTTATTTTAAAGTTATTAGTTTCAATCTAAAAAATATTTAGCTTATTTGAAAAATAAATGTTAGCAACAGAAATAATGGTAAAATAAACACATATCTTGGTATAAAATAAGAAAATTAATGCCGGCAAAGAAACATAGAAGACAGATAATCTGCTAAGGCCGTCCTCCGTGGCGGAGTGGTAGCGTCTCGGCCTTTCATCCGGAGGTCCCGGGATCGAATCCCGGTCAGGCATGGCATTTTTCACACACGCTACAATTAATTCATCTCATCCTCTAAAAATATACCTAACGGTGGTTCCAGAAGTTAAATAATCAAAAAAAAAGAAAAAGAAAAAAAGGTAATGTGCTAAGCCTATTTAAAACATGGAAATTTTCATTATACCTAACTCAAAGTTTTCCAATTAACTAAATTCCTCCAATTTTCATAAGAATACTTTAAATATCAGAATTTTTAAATGTTACTTATTTTATCTAAAAAACTTTCAACGAACCAACAAAAAAATCTAAATAAGTCCATGTGGTGAAAATTAAGACCTGAAAAAACTTAACAATATTAGGAATATTAACGTTTAGTATACAGATCAAACTGAGAACTTCTCTTTTTTTCAAGTCTTTTAAACGAACATTGACGAGTAAAATTTTCATCAATTTCAATTCCTTAAAAAAAAATCACAAAGACTCTTTATTTGTTAAAAACGATAATAAAATCAATCCTCCTGATATACTCAGTCACTCCACCAAATTTAATACACATAATATTTATTTAAAAGGTTCTAAATAAACCAAGTCAAAAAAAGTGTCAACATATAATTTTTTTTGCAAGGGTTTTCTCATAATTGGACTTAGGATAGAAAACTCCAAAAATATCCGGGGAAGGGGCATCCCTTTTAATCGATAACAATAACTTTCCCTTTTGTTATAGATTGTAGCAGCCGTAAAAAAACTTTACTTAAAATAAAAAGGACAACGATGAAGAATTTTTAAATTCATTATACAGTTTCCCACGAAGAAACTTTCAGGACATGTTCTACTGGTGAAAATAATGTAAAAATATTATATAAACATAGATCTTCAATAATTATTTTCGAGTTACGGCTAGCGAACGATTCGCCCGGATTACAGATCTTCAAATAAAAAGGGGTCTACTGTAATTTCTGGGAACTAAATTAAGCAATAAACTCTGTGATTTCTTATGTGACTTGAACTGGGAAATAGGATAACAAAAGGTCCTAGTATTGTAACTCCAGTAGGTTTTAAGATATCCTACGTAAAACAGAAATTTCGGTGTTGAAAAACAAGTTTTTTTTAAAGGATTTTTAGTAGAATAGCTTTGTTAAATGACTTACAAATGCGAAAGATTTAGTAACAAAACTTGTAGCCCACCGGGCTGGTCTTGTGGTTAACGCGACATCGCAAATCAGCTGATTTCCAAATCGAGAGTTCTAAGGTTCAAATCCTAGTAAAGATTTTTTTATACGGATTTGAATACTAGATCGCGAGTACCGGTGTTCTTTGGTGGTTGGATTTCAATTAACCACACTTCTCAGGAGTGGTCGGCCTGAGATTATACAAGACTACATTTCATTCACATTCATACATATCATCCTCTGAAGTAATATCTTACGGTACTTCCGGAGGCTAAACAGAAAAATAGAGAGTAAAACTTGTAGAGAATTTAATTCTGAGAAAAGAAATGTAAATACAGCCAACAAAATGTAAATAAAAACTTTTAAAAATCAGTTTTTTATTGAAGCAAAACAGATGAAAAATAGACAGAAAATCGTATTAATCTTTTTATACCTAATAAACATTCTTCGGTGCATCAGCATTTACGAACGAAAGGGTCGTTTGCAACGTGTCAGTTTTCTGTTGAACGCAAAGAAAATCATCACCGTTAATGATGAACATCGGGTGATTCAGCACATTTAATGTAGCCCAGACAGTAGTACCAGGCGAATTTCACCTGTCGTATTATTTTACCAAAAAAACAAAGTGTGGTGCATCCTACGGAAAGAAAATCTTTATCCTTCCCGTACATAATGTTTAAAATTTGTGGGCAACAGTTAAGGTTGACCTCAGCAGTTAAGGTAAATTTCAATTTTATTTTCTGATGAAGCCGGATTTTATGAAACACGGAGTCTTCATTTCTAAAAATAATGAGATGCATACAATCGTTTCTTGAAAAATAGTTTTCCGACTTTTTTGGAGGATGTACTTTTACAAACTAGATTACAAATGAATTTTTAGCATGATGGTGCAACGCCACATTTTTCTTTAGTAGCTAGAAATCACTTGAATGTTAATTTCTTAAACTGAATTGGAGTGTGGACTAGTAGATTGGCCACCACGATCACCTGACTTAACGCCACTAGATAACTTCATCTGGGAACATATGAAAACTACAGTATTCCAACAAAATGTTAATACTAAGGAAGAGTTATTCATTAAAATACGAAAAGCTATTGAATTTATACTCTTATTCTCCTATAACACCACATTTCAAAAGCTTATAATCTTTTCTTCTCAGGTACTCCGATAGTCCAGGTTTCACTTCCGTATAAAGCTACGCTCCAAACATATTCTTCCAGAAATGTTTTCCTAACGTTTAAATTAATTTTTGATGTAAGCAAATTATATTTCTGACTGAAAGCTCGTTTCGCTTGTGCTATTCGGCATTTTATATCGCTCCTGCTGCGTCCATCTTTATAAATTCTACTTCCCAAATAACAAAATTATTTTACCTCAGTAATCTTTTCTCTAATTTTTATATTCAGTGATCCATCTACATTATTTCTACTACATTTCTTTACTTTCGTTTTGTTCTTGTTTATTTTCATGTGGTAGTTCTTGCGTAGTACTTCATCCATGCCATTTAATGTTTCATCTAAATCTTTTTTACTCTCTGCTAGAATTACTATAGCATCAGCAAATCGCAGCATCTTTATCTTTGGACCTTGCACTGTTACTCCGGATCTAAATTGTTCTTTAATATCATTAACTAACAATTCTGAGTAAAGATTAAAAAGTAACGGGGATAAGGAACATCGTTTATTAATAATGCAGTTTGGTTCCTCTAAATTTTAGCAATTATTTTTCTATACTTATTATATTTACTTATAATAATTATTTACAATTATATCTACTTATTCTATCTATACTTGAACCCTAAATTTTTTTAAATGCTGAACATTTTATTCCAGTCTACGTTATCAAATGCAAAAAAAGAAAAATAATAAATAAATAAAACAGAACCAATTTTTCTTAATTTATCTTAGTGTATGTGACCTTGACATTTGAAGGTCGACATGTAAAAAAGAGCAAATCTATCCAACAACCACCAAAATAATGTTACCCTTAGTTCATTTATCAAAATAGTAATAATTCATATATGATAATTTCTTAACATGCAACAAATAATAAAAGATAAAATGAAACGCAACATTCAACAACTCAGAGAGGAATATAAAATTTAAAAAGAAACCGAAAACATTCATCATACCATTTAGGTACAGACTGAGTTTCTGATAATATTAATTAAAAATACATTAATTAAAATAAAAATAATAAATGAAAAAAAAAACAACTCAACCGGTTTTCTGACAACTTAAAATGATCCATAAAAGAAAGATCCGTTTTAAATTATTAAAAACCGGATTTTTAAATACTTATAAGGAAATACAAACGTTTTAATAATAAACAGATAAAATATCTGTCATCATAAAATGTAAAACATCATATTACAATTACATAAATTATATTAAACTCCTCCTATCTTCCACGCAATAACTGTCCGAATATTATTTCAATAAATAAAACCAATAAAGACATATTTCATTATCTTATTCAATTTAAAATAATTTTAAATTAAAAAAATAAAATGATCGTTAACAGTGAGGTGTTTGATATCTAAGTGAAATTTAATTATAGTTTTACATTAAAAATTATTAACATATAAAATCACTTAACTACTAATTATAAGAATAATAAGAGTAAAAAGAAAATATATGAAATAAATTTTAAAACCCTGATTCTGGTATTTTTCCAAATAAAGAAAATTAAAGAAGAGAAAATAAAATTAAAGCAGAGAAAATAACAATAAAGAAAAAAGTTCTTAAAATTAATTACGTTGCAACAGGTTACATTAAATCGAGTACTAATTTAACTTTTAATATCAACTGGATTATTTATTCACTCTAGATTCAATTTAATCGGATTTGACCAGTCGATCGTTCACGTCGCTTTTCAATTTTACCGTCATTTATAATTCCAATACAAAGACGAGAGAACATTGAAGAAATACAGGGTGAAACACCACTTGTAATGAAATATTACTTGTAAGCAGCATTTTATCATAATCATAAAAAAACAGTAAATATTCTTTCTTCCTCCAGTTATTTTCTACTTTACTTAACGAAAAGTTTTTTATTTTACAGGATGAAATCTTTCATCCTGTATAACTCGCTAATGAAGCGTTTTCGGACCTATGCTTATATGATCTTTTTTCTTATTTTTAGCCTCTATAATGAGTCGCGAAAGTATTGCCCTATCCTCCTGAATCACTCTGTATATTGATTTAAGAATTATACAATTGTAACGTTAGAATAATTCTCTTTTCATGATAAATTACTTATTTTCATAGAATTCACAAATTTTCTGGTAAAAGTACACACTAATAAAATATTAATAATAAAAATGTATAAATTTATAACAAAAAAAATTTCAACACATTTCCGGTTTTTTATCAGTAGGTATGAAAAAATTACTTAAAAATCAAATACATGTTATTTTCAAAGATTTTATTCAATTTTCGTTAAATATTTTGATAAAAGCCGATTAAAAATAAACGCGATTGAAAGTAATTTTTCATATTTCCTGAAGATGCAATAAAACTCGAAAGAGATAGAGTTATAATTAAGAGTTTCCTTGTCATCAGGATATTATTATTATTGTTACTATTACGATTATTTTTAAAGTTAATAAACTGATATACTGATTATGGCTATGTCTGATAAAAAAAAAAAATTGTTACAATTATTCTCACATATAACATGCATCCTTCTGTGTACTTACTATGAAAATAAGAAATGAACTATGAAAAAAGAGTTCACTTACTGCGATTCGGAACAAGAGTATTAAGGACGTCCTGATCACAAACATCCTCTCTATTTTATATGTTTTAAATAGAC
>JAAAKQ030249980.1:0-10946 GCA_010016005.3 Zanna intricata | reverse complement strand
CTCTCGAAGATAAGCCGAGGTTAGGATACCAGCTTTCTTGGCCAAATACCGTTCCTTGCGCTCAACAGCAAGCAAGTGCACCTTGACATCCCAACCCCCGTAGGGGAAGACACCCACCAAGTGGCGATATCCGGCCGCCACACCACCCCTCCCGTTCCCGGTGAAGAAGAAGAGACTCTCGATAAATCTATGTTGAAATTAATCCTTTATTTCAATAGGCCGAAGTATCCCGAATTTCATAACGTCACCTATCTCGACTTCTACGAACGCTTGCTTCATCATCTACACGAAGAAACCCAATTCTTCAGCGATTAAAATTTACGAACATCCAGATGGCGTTCACTACATAACGCCCAGGCAAAGGAAACGTTGTGTGGCTCGTTTGTTCTGGGTATCGTCGAACAGGGACGAGCAGTGTTATCTTCGTATGCTGCTCGCGAAATATCCGTGCAGAGGGTACTCCGATTTGTACGCTTTTGGAGGCCCTGACTCCACCACGTTCCAATAAGCTGCTAGGGCTTTAGGTCTTGCAGACGATAAGAAAGAGTATTTCGATGCTATGGACGAAGCATCACTTTTTATGAAGGCAGACAGGTTTCGCAACTTCTTTGTCCTTCTCCTCACGGTAAAATGCCCGGCCCCAGAAATGTGGAACCTTTCAAAACATCATCTTTGCAAAGATTTCCTGGAGAAATTCCCCGACGATGAGGAGAAAGCTTTCAAGCTCGGTTTGATCCACATAGACATGTGTTTACGAAAACACGGATGATATCTGTTCAAGGCCGGATTACCAGTTGTTCAGGACTTGACAGAGCTGAAACAAGAGAGGTTACATTACAGTACTTCCTTCCAAAGAGAGTTTATTGAGAAATGGGAAGGCAGGCTGTCTTCAGACCATAGTTCTGGATTGGGTAAAGTCCCTTCTTCACTGCAACGTTCTCCCTACTAGGTCTCCCAGAGTTCTCTTCGTAGACGGTCCCGGTGGGTAAGGAAAAACTCTCCTCCTCCAAGTGATAGCTGCTTACGTACGCTTGCTGGATAGGATCGTCCTGTACGTTTCCAGTTTCGGTATAGCAGCTCTAAATCTTACTGGTGAAACCACCGCTCACAGTATGTTCAAGCTTCCCTTAGATTTTCGTGAGCAGTCGTATTGATTTATCACAAACGGTTCCCAGAGTGCGAAGCTTATCCGCGAAGCCTTTATAATAACTTACGATGAGGCCCCGATAGTGCGTAAGAATCTCGTAGAGATCTTGAATCGCTCGCTTCAAGATCTCATTTCGAACTACCAGCCCTTCGGAGGAAAAATTGTTATTTTCGCTGGAGATTTCTGCCAGATCACCTCGGTCGTTGACAACGCCAAGACCCCTTCAGATGTTGTTCAAGCTTCAGTTCGTGAGAGTGCCATATGGGGAAACGTCAAGAAATTTGTTCTAACAACCGCCCATAGTATAATTGGAGATGAGTTGTACACGAAATTCTTGTTGGAGTTAGGTTCAAACAACATCTAGCTGGCGAAAGGAAGGACGCGGAGGTTCTCGTCAAATTACCGGGAATAGGTTGAGTATCGTCTGTCCAGCAGTTAGTTAGGTTCGTTTTCCAGTTGGATATCTTAGCTGAACCCGATGAGTGCGCGCAGCGTGTAGTTATATGTACACACAACGCGAACGTGAAAGAAATTAATAGGATGGTCATCGGTCTGATTGAGAATGAAGTCCACGTACTTTATACTTTGGATTGGGTAGATGAAGTCGACGAAACAGGAGTAGGGTTAGATAATCAGCTTTTACACCAAGCCCAAGGGAAAGGTGTTCCGGATCACCCACTCGAATTGAAAGTAGGGGCTCTATGTATTATAACGCGAAATCTCAATTTCGCGTTATAATTTTGGGCTTAGGGACAAAAGTCATAAACGTCGCGATCACTCGTCTCTGGTCACGTGTAGGAGGCCCGGCTCGGATGAACTTTTGGAATTACGCGGATAAATTTCAAGTTTCCCATCTTCCCCCACAGTGCGATTGAGATGCTACGCAGGCAATTCCCGCGTCAGTTGTGTTTCGCCATAACCCTACACTAAAATTAGAACCAGATGATCGATGTGGTAAGGGTAGATTTACGGTCGGATTGCTTCACGCACGGGAAGTTGTACGTTGTATTAAGTAGGGTGAGATCGCGCAGAAATATTCGTGTTTTGGTTCCGTCCTACCGTACTGCAGAGGGAACCGCTTACGCAGAGAATGTCGTTTTCCGCGGTTAGAGTAGGTGTCAATGTATTCTTAGTTCGAATTAAAAAATAAAATGTGTGAAGATGCATTTATTTAATGTAAACAGTGATACTTTACAGGTAGCGTGAAAACTGTACGTTGTAAATAGTGTAAATTTTAAGTTATTATATATAGGTATAAAATAACATTGTACAGTTAATCATTGTAAATATTAGACATAAGATTTGTGTATTTAGTTTTGTAAATATGTAAATATTATAGCTTCGTACATAAAATACATTGAAAAATGGCTTATTGTGGAAGATACCAGGTTCTTTAAATATGTAAATAGTGTACAAAAATATCTTGTACTAAGACAAACCGGATTTGACACTTACCGGGCTGTGATAATTTATTTCCTATCTATAGGTTTACATTAGATTGACGATTTTGTCCTTACTGTGTTGTAATATATGTAAATAGGAATTATGTTAATTTTGCATGTTAATTGGCCATTAATGACGGATATTGTAAATTTTGTAAATAGATTTAACGCCACCGGGGATACAATCCAGTACAACTCAGTGCCACTCCCAAACCCAGACAAATGGTGATGGTGAGGAGATGGGTGAATGGCACCCGGCCTTATAAAAGTCTATGGCCAGAAATGATTTCCGTCTTAAACTTTCACAAAGTCTATAGTAACGACATCCTAGTGAACTTTTTACAATCGCCCCTGTTCACTTTACGTGTTTCATACTCAACACTTAACAAATCACTAATAATGCTCATCACTAAATCTACATTTCCCCTACCTGTACCTTAAGAAATTTCATGCATCCTTGATCTATTCACCCGACGTCGCGAGCGTCCAGCCGAGCCGAAGGCCGGCCTAGGGTGTGGGTGTATGTATACTGTATATATATATATATATATATATATATAAGCACTGTGAGTGCAATTAATTTTTTGATACTTCTCTTTAGAATTTTATGTTGTTTTTTTAATCGTCAAATTTTATTTGGATCACGAGTGGTGGTTTTTTACACCCTCATTTATGGAGGATATTATTATCAGTGATACTCTTCACAAACTTTTTTTAATAGTAAGCCTTTGTAAAGTTTTGTAATTTTTTTAAAAATTGTTTTATCAATTAAAATCATTAGAATAAATATATATATATATATTTGAATTGGTTGCTAGGTAACATACCTACCTCATATATGTTCTTTTTTTTTTTAGTTATAAAATTTTTTACATAATATTTTCAAAATTTTTTTGTTTTCCTTTTACTTAGTTTCTAAAATTTTGCTATTTTTAAAGTTTACAAAGAAAAATTAAAAGTTATGGCAAGTGACGAGATAACATTAGGACGCAGAAGAGCAGGAAGAGAGATAAAAGCATTAGAGCTAGTTTTAGCGGTAGTACACCATTTAAAAGAGATCATGGGATCAACCATTAAAGAAATTATAAATTACATACGTCAGAAGTTTAATTGGATTAGTGATCAGGTTAAAAGATGTATAAATACTGCTTTGAAGAGAGGAGTAAAATATGGAATATTAAGGCAGGAAAAAGGGCGCTTTCAATTAGAACCGATTAAGCATAGAAAGGTAATTATAATTTCAAAAAAAAGAGATTGTTTAAGACGAAGAAGGAAACGAAGAGGCTGTGAAAAAAAAACCAGATATAAGTCACGACGCAGAAGATCACAGTGTAGATCAAGCGGCAGAAGACGACAATCTTGCAAACAAATTCGATCATAAAAACGAAGATCTAGTTGTAACCGCTGGCGGAGCTCTAAAAGATGGTGTACATGTAGAAGATCTCGTCAACTGTTATATTGATATGACAATTTTTAATTAAATTTTGAATAACTAGTTCCATTTCTGTTTTGATATTCAACTGAAAAAATTGTTTGTTGTTTATTTTTTGATAATGTATCAAATTGTGGTTTACCAAAATATATTTTCGTATATTGGTCTTCTTAAATTATTTTCAACAAAATAAGCATTTTTTTGAATTCATGTTTTTTTAAAAATTTTTTTTAGATATGTTTTGGAAAATGTTATTATTATAACATTGTTTAAAATAATATTAAAGTTAATTAAGGTAAGCAAAAAAATATATCAAAATAAATTATTTTAAAATATGTCAGTGTTTTATTAATATTAAAAAAAATCAAATTGAGAAAAATTGCTTGGGTCATTTTTTCTTGAAGCAAGAGATTGTTCTATTATTTTTTAATATTTCCTGACTGTTTCTGTTCAGGTTGAAAGAATTTTGTTGGAAACTTCTATAAAAAAATAATGAACCAAGTGTTCATTAAAAGTGTTATTATTATTCTTATATTAAAAACTGGCTCTTATTTCCATAGTTTGAAATTTTTTATTAAAATGTTTCCTGAGCATATAAAAAAAAACTTTTATTCATACAAAAACTTTTATTTCATATAAAAAACTTTTAAGGTATGCATATGTAATTTTTTTTACCTTTTATTTTGATGTTTTCAAAGTGAATTGTATTTTTCGAAGTCCAAATTGTATTTTTCGTCAAAAGGTGGTGAACTGGTAAATATTTTAAATTAAGATGTTACTAAAATTTTGTTTGTTTTAATTCATAATTTTGATCACTTAAAATTATATAAAAATTTTGTTATATTAACAAGCTATACACGAAATCTTAGCTTTGTTGAATATAACCAAATCAAAATTGTTCGGCTACAATGGAAATCTATTTGAAGTAGTTAACATCTAAAATGGCAGTTTCTGTGAAATTTGTATGCAATTCTGCTGACTCTTTTTTCCATAGTTTGAAATTTTTTATTAAAATGTTTCCTGAGCATATAAAAAAATTTTATTCGTACAAAAACTTTTATTTCATATTTTATATATAAAACTTTTATTTCATATAAAAAACTTTTAAGGCAAGCATGTGTAATTTTTTTACCTTTTAATTTTGATGTTTTCAAAAAGTGAATCTAATCCAAATTGTATTTTTCGTCTAAAGGTGGTCCACTGGTAAACATTTTAAATTAAGATGTTAATAAAATTTTGTTTAAATTGTTATTTCTAGTTATAATAAGTTAATTTATCATGTTTTGTTAATTTACATTATGTTCAAGTGTACTCCTGTAAAAAACTAGAGTAGATAAACAAAATAATAGCCAATGCAGGGGTTGGGAAAAATTGAAGAAAAGTCTTTAAAGGAAGGCCAATTTCTCAAAAGAAACAGTTCATAAGGTTTGGTCATGGGTGCTAATATAATATGTCCCTATTGTAGAGTTCTTAATGAGTTATAGCTAGAAGACAACTGGAAGATCAACAAGAGGGTTAGAGGTGAGTGACTATCAGTTAAGGAAAATGCAGAAATTGTTGACTAAGAAACAGTGACAACTGTTTTCATTAAAAGTACAAAGTTCATTTGTAATACCGGTATTAATTACCTTTAAAAAAAATTGGGATTTAAGGCATCCCAATTAAATAAAAACAGAAATAATATCAGTTATATTGTTTTATTTATCAAATTCTTCATCTCAAAAAGTTTTGTTACACAAGAAATAAATTATAGTATGCGCACATTCCTCTTAGTAAATACCCAGTTGTTTCATTTTCTGTCATTCACGATGTAACATATCTATTATGGTTATAAATGCTTCCTTAATTCTTTTCTTAGTTATTCAGATCATGTAATTTTTGCAATTAAACAATATTATTAATGTAGCCTCACAAAAAAAAATTATAATGGAAGTAGAGAACGTCTCGGTAACCATGATATAAGACATTCTCTGCTTATCTATCTATCTGCAAATTTTTTATTTAAAGCTTGGTTGACTACAGATGTATTAAAATGCTGAATTTCCATACATCATTCTGTTGAAAATAAATTTGATACACATTTTTTAGTTCATCTGGTTAAAAAAATCGTCATTTGACAAATCAATAAACATATACATATAGTCTTTTCAGCAGAGATAAAAAGTATAATTACCCCAAGATTTAAACACCAAAAATTAACTTTTGGTGCATTGGTTACTTTTTAAAAATATTACAGATGGATATTTTGATGAAAACATGTTCATGAATTTCCTACTAACACTTCCATGAAGGTAAGAAGTCATTTCATCAGAAAAAATTATGTTCTTTAAAAATAACTTGTTTTAACTAATTTTCAAAAGCAAACTAGAAATTGTTTTCTGTACTAGATAATTTTATTTCTTTTCAGCAGCTGAAATTTACGTGTAAATAAATCAACCCATTACTTAGAACGTTATGAAAAGGTTGTTTTTGGAATTTGTAACTCGAGGCTTGAACAAGCGGTGGGTGGATTTACTACAATCTCTGACGGTCTAATTTGTTCAACAAATTCTTATATTGATGACCCTCCAGCGACTTCTGTTTGAGGATATATCCTACTTATTTACCTCCCCTTCAAAAAAATCCAATGTTTATTATACGCTTTTAAACCGCTCAAGTTATAGGTAAAAATTTAGAGATACGGGAACTTTTGTGGAAAATAGTGTACTTTTTTGCGCCTACTCATAATATAAGCTAAAAGGAGACCTACAGCGTAAAATTGATTAGAATTCTTTAGGGTTAGTATCCTTTGAAACTCTCGGAAACGTTATAAAATTTAAGGAAGGGCCTCCCCCGGAGGAGGGTTTCAACTTTCTAAATAAGCGTCTGAGCGAAAAAACAGAAGACGTTTTTTGTCGGGAATGAAAGAAAACTTAAGGGCCCACGGTCAGCTTCTCCCTCCAACTAACCGAGGGGGCTATGGATTCGAATAAAATTTTTTAAGCCGGCCCCCCGAGCACAAGGAAGCCTCCAAGCGAAAACCTCCAAGAGACCTTTTTTTATTCCCCGATCAATGAATGTTTAGGACAAAATAAGTAACCAAAATTTGTGCGACCGAAACTTCAGAAAACTTATTTTTTTTTAACTTTTCGGCTGTCTGAATTACATCTAAAAAAAACCGAACAGAAAAACCCTAAATCTTGAAATTTCCTCCCCGGAGGGGTTTTAGGCCCCCAAAATTACAGCGCGACTACAAGGAGACGTCTGAGCGATGTGGGTTCTACAAAAGGGTTTCCCGCCTCCCAATGGACACAAAATTCTAAAAAAACTTTTGAGGCCTGTTCATAATATAAGGTATAACGAGACCCTATAGCGAAAAATTGATTAGAAATCTTTTTGTTTAGTAACCTTTGAAACCCTTGGAATCGTTATAATAATTGCCCTCCCCCGGAGGAGGGGAGTTAACTTTTTAAATAAGCGTCAGAGTGAAAAAACAAAAGGCCACCTCTTTTGTTGGGGATCAAAGAAAATTTGGGGCCTATGGTTAGATTCTCCCTCCAAGTAACTGACAGGGCTGTGGATCCGATTAAATTCTTTTCAGCCGGCTCCCAGAGCACAAGGAAGCCTCCAAGCGAAAAACTCCAAGAGGCCTTTTTTATTTCCCGATCAACGTACGTTTAGGAAAAAATAAGAAGCCAAACTTTTGTGCGACTGAAAGTTCGAAAAAGCGATTCTCGTTTTTTCGACGAGATTTAGGGATCCACTTTACCCCATAAGAAAACCTCGGAACGAAAAACCACAAGGGGCCTTTTTTATTTCTGGTTTAAAGAAAATTAAGGGGAAAATGAGGAACCCAACATTTGTGCAACCTAATTTCCGAAAAAACGAATTTTCGTATATAGTTTAAGCCATAAGGAAATCTCGGATGGAAAAAATACAAGAGACTGTTTTTATTTCCCGTTCGAAGAAACGTAAGGTAAAAATAAGAAACCGAACGTTTCTGCAACCTAGAGTCTGAAAAAGCTAATTTCTACCTTTCCTTTACCTATACGTTAAGAAATTTCATGCATCCCTGATCTATTCACCTGACGCTGCGAGCGTCTGGCCGGCGGAAGGCCGACCTAGAACCCGAGTTCTAAATTATCACTCGGGATAGCCCGGGCGCTACTGATAACCCGGGCAAAGCAGGTTCCGCAAAAATCTTAAAGTAAGTGCGTATCCTTTACCTGTCCCCTTACCGACTAAACCTCCCTCACCGCTCTCCGGCACCCCGATACCGGACCCGCAATTAAGCATTACTCAGTCACGGGGAGGTACCTTTGGGATCAGAAGATCCGACGAAGTCCCCGTGCCTCATCATCGCCACCCATCCGCGCAAGCACGGACGAGTAACGACTCGTCAGTGCTTGCTGGATCCGTCACCCCATCCCTCTCCGGTCACACTCTTCACCACAACCATAATGGACTCTTATGCTTGTATTGGCGTAAAGCCGATCCTCTAGTGTTCGCGTTTTTTTTTTTTTTTTTTTAGAATCCAAGACGCCTGTTTTTCTTCTCCTCCCTGGTCTCCTACCGTAGCTACATAATTACTGATCGCTCTCCAGCAACCAAGCATAAATGGAACAAATTTATTGCATATCCATCTTTCTATTTAAAAAAAAAAAAACAAGTTTTTCTAACTAGAATTATTCAAAAACTTAATAACTAAACACATAGTTTTTCTAAGAAAAAGAAGTTATTAATTTAATTTTAAATAAATTTAACAAATGATCCTTTTGATCATTACATATTTTATAAAACGTAAAAGCATTATAACATTTTTCTTATAAAAGCCAAAGCAATATATTGCTATGTAAAGCGGAAAAATTTAAGTTGTTAGTTTTCATAGAAATAATTTTTTTTTTTAAGATGCACATTCGTAAATAAATAAACCCAAATAAATATATATATATATATGCTTATAACATGTACATTCCCGTAATAAACGCATGAAAATAGTAGAATGTTTAATTTAATTTGGAACATTTTAACATGAATCATATTTACTTGCACCAAACAAAGACGAATAATATGTAAAATGTAATATATACATATATATATATATAACATTTTTTGACGTAATATATATATATATTACGTCAAAAAATTTTAAACTATTTTATTATTATTATTGCTGAGAAGTGGTCGCTAAGTACTGGTGGTCGCCGGCGTCTTACCCATTGCTCTTTTGGCAAGGGAGCGCCAGGCGGTCTACAGGAGGCGACGAGCATGCGAATACCGAAATATCATCGCCAAGGAGGAACGTACTCACACGTTTCTCGCATGGCAAGAGACCTGGGACCACGAGACTAGAGAACGAAAGACCGCAAGACTTACTCCTCAGGTCAGACCGTGGACGGAGCGGTGACTTGGAGAGGTGGAGTACTATGTAACCCAGTTTTTAACGGGTCACAGGTACTTCCATGCTTATCTCCTTGTCATAGGGAAAACGCCATCCGCGACTGCCTATACTGCCCCGGTGTGACGGGACGACGCCGAGCACACCTTTTTCAAATGTGATCAGTGGGCGGCAGATCGAGGGGCACTAGAAGCCTACTTGAAGCACTGAGCCCACAAAACGTGGTTGCGATGATGCTCCGTAACCTGAGTAGCTGGGAGAGTGTGGCTCGATTCGTCGGCAGCATTCTCAGGACGAAGAAAGATGACTTGAATAGTCCTGGAAATTAAGTAGCGGCCTTCTCAGGCTAGTACAGTTGGACTCGGCCTGAAGTAATGTGATAAACGGTTCCAGGCCAAGTCCTGGTAGAAGGGGAGTGGTTTTAGTCGGTAGTCTGCTGATGGTGATTGAAAATACCATCAGTGGTAGCCCGACACTCCGTTCGTTCCACCTAAAAAAAAAAAAAATTATTAATAAGTATACTATTCATTTTATTAATAACTGCAACAGTTTTAATCAGCAAAGCGCACATTGTTTTAAGGACGTACGGTTATGGTTTTATCCCTATTTAATGCTGTATAGTTACAATCTATAAAATTAAGGTTTTTTTTTTAAATTATCTAAAAAAACTTTTGCAATTCATTTAATCACTTTACCTCTAGTAGGACAAAATAATCATTTAAATAAAATATATATTATAAAATACAAATAAATAAAAGAGAAGTTTGTCCTAGTATAGCAAGAATACTGATATCAATAAATAAATGAATTATAAAACCAAAAGATTACTTTAGAAATATTTTTAAGCAAACTTTATTTATTTTTTTTTTAAACCTTCAAATATTTTTAAGTAACCTTCCTTAAAGCAGATTTCTTGTTTCCAGGAAATACATTGTTTAAATAATACACAATTAATTGCATTTAAACATACTGGCAATTGTAATTACTACTATATCTTATTACTGAAGTAGTAGTAAGAAGCTGAAAAAAGACGAAACAAACGCATGTACAAACATAACCGACTGTAAAAACTGCGAATGCTAGACTATATTACGGACACACAACGATGTGGGGGAGGGAACAACAATTAACATTAGCAGATGTATATTGGTTACAGATGAACATCTCTGAACAGGATCATATCGTCCACTTACTGTGATCAGGATGAAGGAGGAGGGGGAAATTTCATTTATCCCTTTACTCTGATAAATAATATACCAGTATAAATCTGTTTGTTATGATACAACCTATCTTAAAACAACAAAACTACAGAATTGAAATTTCACTGTTGTATTTATTACTTTATAGAGTTTGGGTTTCTTTATAATTCTTCCGTTTAAAATATATGTGATATATTAAACATATTAAAACTACATGTATTAAAATATATGTAGAAGCATTTGTAAAATCACAATAATAAAATAAAAAATATAAACTGGTGGCATTTTCTTTAAAAAGGCTGTTTTTATACAGAGTGTATCAAAACTGCACGGCAATCTCTCGGAAACG
>JAAAKQ030249979.1:0-28061 GCA_010016005.3 Zanna intricata | reverse complement strand
ACACTTCATTCACATTCATACACATCATCCTCTGAAGTAATACCTTACGGTAATTCCAGAGGCTAAACAGATAAAGAAAGTGTGTTTTGGTAAGCCCAATGGACTGGTCTACACAACACAAATTGGCTGATTTTGAAGACGAGAGTTCTAAAGTACAAATCCTAGTAAAGGTAAACTTTTATATGGATATGAATACTAGATTGTTGGTACTGATGTTCTTTAGTGGTTGGGTTTCAATTAACTACACTTCTCGGGAGTGGTCAACCAGAGATTGTACAAGACTACACTTCATTCACATTCATATATATCATCCTCATTCATCCTCTGAAGCAATACCTTACGGTAGTTCTGGAGGCTAAACAGAAAGAGAAAGACAGAGAGGCAGAGAGACATTTGCAAGTTTTCCATTGTTCAAAACAGTCTGGAAGTTCTCTGTGAGCTCTTTCATGATGTGGGCTGCTTTTTCTTTCACACCTTCAATAGTCGGAAATCTTGTTCCTTTTAATAGAAATCTGACCTTGGGAAACAGGTAAAAGTCCACATGCTGCTAGGTCAGGTGAATAAGGCAACTGGACTAACATTGGGATGTTATACTTGGCTAGAAACATCTTGACAGACAATGCAGTGTGAGCCAATGATTGAACTGATGAAAAACCATAATTTGTTCTTCCACAATTCGTTGGTTTTTTCTTATTTTTCATGGTGTTAAGCTAGGACCTCAAGATAGTAATATTGATTAATAGTTTGACCTTAAAGAGAACCCAGTTAATCCCATGAATATTGAAAAAACAGTCATCAGTTTGAATTTTGATTATCATTTTCATGAAATTTCATATGAAACATGGAAAAACCACTACTGAAACTTACCTTTTATTAAAAAATGTATATGGCAATGATAAAACACTTATTTTTTCAGCAAAACAAAAAACATAAGTTATCTAAATGAAGGTCATGACAGGACTAATATGTCTACAGAAACTGGTGTGGCAAAAGCTGGAAGAGAAGGGTCCATGCTATACAGCTGTTGGTCATATGAATTTGGCGCATGCGCAGTTCTACTGTAGCAGTATCAATCTCATTATTAAATAGTCACACCCTGCATTATTACATACTGATGTGTATGGTCTTAAATAAAAGAGTAAATTGAATCCCTTCTTTATTATTTAACTTTAAATTAAAAATGCAAAATACACTATAAAAAAAAAAAATCAAGTTCCTTAAAAATCTTGATCATATACTACAGATTAACCATTCTATTTTTAACTGACACTCTGATGTGTTTGACATAGTATGTTAATGACAGAAAAAGTGATTTGTTAAAAAAAAAAATTAACTCATTATATATAAGAGGTAATCTCTAAAGTAAAGATCGTTCCACTGCAAAAAAAAATTTATCCTGAAAACTTTTTATATGTCTTTATTTCTCTTAAACTACATACGTTATACTACTTCTCTGTATAATCACCACATGAATTAAGACATTTATTGTAGCGATATACCCTCATCAGCTGATGTACCCTCAGCTTCAATATACCCTCATCGTATTCTTTTGTCACCAGTCCATTTGGCCAGTGACTCACAGCATTTTTAAGTTCATAGTCACCTGCAAATTGCTTACCATTCAAAAATTCTTTAAATTTTCCAAACAAATGGTAATCAGACTAAGTCTAGACTATGTGGTGGATGATTATAAATTTCCAATCCAAATGTTCTCAGTAAATCACATGTTAGTGCCTCAACATGTGAACATGCATTATCGTGCAGCAGGACGAATCCGTCTGTCAGCTGCCCATGTCACCGATTTTGAATGTTACCCATAAATTATGTAGAGTTTCTCAGCAGGCATTGATAGTTGTTCCACATGGCATAAAATCAATCAGTAGTATATCAAACTGATCCCAAAAGGCCAGCAGTTTGTGTTCAAATGGCTGTGGCTTGACCTGTGTAGGTCTGGTTGGTAATTGAGAATGACACCAATCTCTTGACTGCCATTTTCTCTTTCGGTGCAATACAAAATTCAGTTTCACCATTGTTCAAATTAAGGAAATCATCATGTTTTTCTGTGTAGCTCATCAAAAATTCCATTCAGATTTATAGCAGATCTACTCAGATTTTTTTGTGACATTCTGTTAAAACGTGCAGCACCTGAAGTGTTCAAACCTTTCTGAAGCCTAAATAGTCATGAACATTGCGACCAATAACAGCTCTTGATTAATGCAACATCGCAAATCAGCTAATTTTGAAGAAGAGAGTTTTAAGATTCAAATCCTGATAAAGGTTTTATACTTTTATACGGATTTGAATACTAGATCCTGGATACTGATGTTCTTTAGTGGTTGGGTTTTAATTAACCACACATCTCAGGAGTGGTCGACTTGAGATTGTGCAAGAATGCATTTCATTCACATTCATACATATTATCCTCATTCATCCTCTGAAGTAATATCTTACGGTAGTTCCAAAGGCTAAAACAGAAAAAGAAAGGGTCAATAACAGCTCTTGAAACATCAGGAAAAAGAAGGGCCAGATTGGAAATCATTGAGTGATGATCTTTTCTGATTTCATCAACGCATTTCAACAAGTACTCAGTGATTGTAGCGAGTCTCCCTGAATGTTCTTCATCATGCATGGTAATTCTGTTAATTCTAAACCTTTCACACCATTTTCAGATGTTTCTTTCATTTATTACATTATCACCATATATAGAAACCAACTGCCTATGAATTTCAGCAGACTTTTAAATGTACAACTCCTGTACTGTGGTACTGTGGTATATACTGTGGTATTTCACAGTTGGAGGCAACTTCAATTTTCCTATTAATTTCAATAACTCACAAGTAATCAAAGATATTAAAACGCAAAAAGTTGCAGACAACACTGCAGTGACTGTATTAATAGCGTGGCCATAAACGACACACATTTGTCAACCTTAAGGAGAGAAATTTTCCAGCAGTCTTTACTTTAGAGATATCCTCCATATTAAAAATTAGTTAATGATTTTGAGAATAGCATAAAAAATGTTTTTTGTAATGTCTCAGAATGGAAATCATATTCTGAAATGTCTCATGAAGTCATAGAAATATGAAAATACTGAATGATATATATTGGCATTTTTGTATTGCGACTAAGCTATGAGCAGAAGTCAATTGAATAGTAAATTTTTATACTGTTAATATGAATAATATTAATACAAAAGAATAATATACAAGACAATTTAAATAAAAATAAAAGAAAAGATATAACATGCATAAATAACATTAGCGTATTATTATGCATTTTACCCCAAAATATATACATTGTTATTTCAATGAATATATTTTTGTTAATATATACATATACATAAGTACAAATAAACATGTCAAAATTGCCTGAAATAGGTTTGTGAAAACAGATATTCAAAATAAAATACCAAATAATTTTATGCCATATTATATAAAATATTAAGAAAAATTAATAAAAAAAACCAAACTTTAAAAAAATTCATATCAAAGAATATTCTAGCACAAGAAATATGGCGTTCAAAGAAAAGATGGCATTTTAATTTTAAATTTCATAAATAGATATTTAATAAAAATATGCCTTAAAAAAGATTAATAATAACATACATGTATTCTAACTAAAGTTCTGTAAAAAAAAAAAAAAAAACATAACAAAAAATGCAGATGATTACTCACAGGTAATAAAACCATAGAAAACATTAAGATAATAAAAATTCACAAAACAAGAATTATTGAGAAAGTTACTGAAAAACTTGCGTAATAAAATCATCACATAATGTTTTTTTTTTATTATGTTAATGCATTAAGGCTATTAAACAAAAATCCAATTCGCTTTTTCAACAATAATTCTGTTGAAAATGATTATTCCTCCAAATTGCTACTTAGGAAAAATTCTTAATCATCATTCTGAAAGAATAAAATGAACTGAATTCTGTAAGAGTTAGCAAGAAAGTGTTCATAAATCATTTTAGAAGAGCTAGAGATAGCCGTAAATGCTGGCATTCACACCCTGAGGCTTTTGCCCCACCAACAGTCCTCTATTTTATTCAAAATAAAATATATACTGTTTGAAGAGCAGATATTTGTTTTTTACATTTTATGTAAAAAAAAAAAAAAAAAAAAAAAAAAAAAAACTGATTTTATCCCATATAAACAAACCCTTGTTCTTTTGTGCATTATTTTTGAACGTTTTTATTCTATTATGAAACATTTATATATATTCATATATTCTATTATGAAACATTTATACCTACGCTACACTTGCATTACATCCAACGCTTATATAAAGCGATAATTTTTTCCTTAAAATCAACATAATTCTTGCCTGCTTCAGTGTAAATGCTTCTTTCTTTTTTAACCCTTTTACTATCTTATTATTATTAATTGAAATTATATAAATGCTGTAATATATAATGAGTATCATTAAAAAAAAAATTTCTTCCAAGTCAAAGTAGCAATTTTTTAAACATACTTGAAATAAAACATTTTTAAACAACTCATAATAAAATTCTGTTCTTAAATAATATTTTTCATAAATTTTAAAACAAAATTGTGGAATGGTGTTTATGCACTATTATAAAAATATGGGGAAAAAGGAGTAATTTTTATGTATCATTTTCCATAATTCTTACAAGTTTTCTTCAAATAAATCAAAATTTTTAAGAACATTGTTGAAGAGAACAGAAAGGTTTTAATATTATATAAAACTCACGTGTTTTTTTTTTTAATTGTTATTTGTAAATCTTCAAAGATTAGCTTTTTGTTAGATAAAAACTCATTTAAAGTTAAACATTTAAAAAAAGTTTATTTATGATGTTTAAAATTTACCAGCAAGTGGTATTACATATATTAAATTTTATTAATCTTTTTTAATTCTACTTATTTGGGTGAAAATGTGTATGTGTATGTGTGTGTGTGTGTCTTATACATACACATACACAAAGAATGATGTAAACAATGTCAACATAAAATGGCATAAAATCATTCAACAGAAAAGTTTAAAAAATAAAGAATTTTTATGAATCCAATGATGCTACCAGATCATAAGTGGCCAAAAATAGATTAATATTTAAATTTTGATCTCTTATGCGTTCAACCGTTAGTTAAGATAGGTATTTTTTTTTATAAAAACAAATTTTTAGTCATAATAGGCGAGAAACAATTAGAATCTAGTTAAGCAATAAAAAAGCAAACATTAATATTCAAACGTTTCTCACTTACTGTACAATTTAGACAATTTCAAAGTAATGCTACTATAAATAAGAATTGCTTTTTTAAGGAGAGGATTTTATGCCAAATTACTTTTATAAATCATGATTATGAATACTATTTCATAAATATTAAATAATAACATGCAACATAAATTGCTTTTCTTCTCATGAAGAGAAAGTACACAATTATCCATGCAATTACTAGTAATACATTTATAAACAGAATAAGTACCTTCTTAGAAATGAAAGATTGAATTTTTATGATAAAAATAAATAAACAAGTATGGAAAAACATAAACCAGAATTATTTTGACTACTTTAACACTTCATGATAGTAGGTGAGTATTATATGATTATATAGTAAGTATATTAATAAGTGCATGTAAAAACTAATTATGAACTGAACTTTCTTAAAATAATATTGTTCAAAATATCCAATACATATTACGAATACAGAAAGTATAAACAGATATGAAGCAGATATAAAATGCCAATAAGCCAAATCCTAAAATATAAACAATTTCATTCAGATTAGTTAACTAAAATAGAAAATATATTATAAATTAAACTTCCTAGCCGATAATGAACACAACACAGAAATATATTTTCTTGGCTTTACCATCAGAAAAAAGCACTTTCAAAACAAATAACAGTCATTCACCGCACCTTAAAATAATGTAAATCTGAGTTTTGCATTTTGTAAAGTACGATATTCCTGAAGATATTTTACAATGCTGAGTTTACTTAGAACTCAACGCTGTAAAATATATTATGCACACATACACAAAGTGATATAACAGGGCACTCACTGATAAATCTTTACAAAAAAAAAAATATCATCACATTAACATAATCAAAGATTCAAAGGAAAATACTTCACAAATATAAAAATACTGGTTACAATGTAGCCTACAAAGCAAAAAAAAAAAGAAGAAAACAAATAATAATAAATTGTACACAACCACCAAAGCACAAAATATCAGGGCTTACATGTTATGGTCTCTGAAATATGTAAACTAAACTGATCTGACTGTACATGTCAAGTGGGATGCAACTTCAAACAACAGTACAAAGAACATCTAAAAGCTCTCCGTAGCAATATATGCGGACTACTTCACGGACACAAATTATAACATAGACAAACCTTTACATTCTCTACATTGTAAAAAGTGTAGAAGGAAAATTAAATATAGAATATTTAAAAATTTTTTAATTTTAATTTTAAAAAAATTTCTGTAAACTGAAAACAATCTTGCAATCACACATTTTTGGTTTTTTATCATTGAAAAAGTTATGATGTAAAGATTAAACCAGAATTTTGTGGATCACAGGAAATATTATGAAGAAAAACAACTAGTTAACAACACAATTACATGTGAGATTTGATCAAAATGTATTTTGTCAGTACTGCTATATGATGTGAAGACTTGGATATTTAAAGCTGATATATTAAACAGAACAAAGAAATTTTTTTAATGGATTTTCCAAGATTACTGTGGATGTATAACAAAACCAATATTAATATTTTGACCAGATGGGGTGTAGAATATAAATGTAATGCTAAATAAAAAAAATTATTTTTTGAGTAACTTTTATGGTCCAACATGTAGAGTTTGTTTTTATATTCATACTGCAATCGTTTGTAATAAACTACTACTACTAGCATTTTTAAACTTAAGTGGTAAAAAAATTAGTTAACTAAATTTGACTGGTCCCCCATCATTTTATCTTACCTTACACCTTTTAATTCCTAGGATGCTACTACATAAGATGTTCCAGGTGTTAAGAAACCATCATGTCTTATAGAATATAGTCAAATATAGAATATACAGTCTTATAGAATATACAGTCAAAGTACAGTCTTATTCGGGATAGAACAATTTCATTACTAAGTATGAAGTAATATTGTTAGAGAATTTCAGCAACCCAAAAGCAATTTGCTTCTCTTCGATGATGGGATTTAGGGTTGTAATGTAATTACAGAGATGTGAAGAAGGAAAATATAGCAAAAAATGGCTATCAAAATAAGGCAATGAAGTCCGCAACACAGTAGTATAATGCAAAAAAAATAAGTACAATAGCAAAAATAATAAGAGAATGGTTTTTTCCTATTTCTATCATATATAAATAAATATTACATATCACATATAAACATCAAACAAAATAATATGAATTTTGGGTTCTTTATCTGAATAAAAACTTAAGATAACTATGAACAGGCAAAGTGTTTCAAGGATTACAATCTTTCTGTAAAATTACTGTGTTTGATACCACAAGATAAAATACATTCAGCCAGTTTAATCAACACAAAGCAAAGTGCTAGAAATAAAAGCAAGTGAAAACTATGAACGTGGTCAAAAAAGCTACACTGGGATGTCATTTTTTATCAATGGCACAATAAAGACACATAATAAAATAGAAAAAATACAGTATCAAGGAATTTATGAAAAGAAAAAGGTAAAAAAGATATTTAAAAGTAAAAATATAACGGGCGGTTTTTATGTTAAACAATGAAAGTAAATTCTGTATTAAAAAAATAAATTAAAATTTTAAATTTAATAACTAATGATTAATTTGGGGCACTTTTAATTTTGATATGTGGAAGATAACCACCTTTTTACGTGCCTAATTTTTAAAACAAAATAAACGTTAGAGAAGAAAAAAATCAACTACAAATGCTAAACCTTGAATTTAGATCAGGGTAGTGTTTGTGTATCAGAAACCAGAGACGACATTAAATTTTGAGTCGTTAGATAAATATTTAACTAGGGTATAAAATAATCGATTTATTAAAAATAATTAATCATATTCTATTAGAAATAATTAAATAATATATATTCACCATTCTTATTGCTGTTTGGACACTGAAGCATAGGGGAAACAAAAAAAAAAAAAAACGTTTTCCATTAACTGCAGATAAATAAATATTATGGATATACATACAATGAACAGTATATTCAGGAATAAATTCTGGGCTTAATTTTAAAAAAGAATTACAACCAATGCTAAATTTTTAAAAATGTTAAGTGGTTGTTCAATAATTAAAAGAGGCAAATGGTAATAGTGGAAAAATTATCTATAGAATAAATTGAAACTGTCTGACAATCAAGTTGGCACATCTGACATAAAAAATATCAGCTGTTTAAAAATATTTTGACCATTACACAAATTTATTTCAAATGTTGGCTCCACTAATAATGTGTACTGTGGAAGAACGTTGAGCCGCAAAAAGATTTTTATTTTGAAGGTGTAAAACAGACTGAAATTAATTTGCATGTGTTACAACAGTATGGTAATAAAAGGTATTAATCATACAGATCTTTAGAAGTAGACTGAACAGTTTAAATCAAGCATAAGTGTCAACAATTTTCACTGTATAATTTTCACATAAGGCCGCCGAAAGTTTCAACTGATGCTTTGCAAAATTGCTTTAATCATCTTTATTCATGAGAATAATGCATAAAAAAATTTAGAAAATTGCTGAAATTTGTAGTGCAGGTAATGATGTCCGTTTCATTATTGATATGGTGAATTACTTCAAAATGTCTTCAAGGAATGTTCTCCGACTCAAAATCACAGAGCCATCTAAATTCAAAACTTGAACAACGGGTTTTAAGCAAATTTTTTAGATAGCTTTATATGTTATGATGAAATTTAGATTCATCATTTTGAGCCAGAATATGAACATTACCAATATGGAATGAAAAATCTGAATTTGTACAAAGAAAAATTTCAAAACCTGTACATCAACTACTAGAATTATGCTAATGGCTTTTGGGACTATAAAGGACAATTTTCTTGTAATTATCTGGAAAAACAACATATAATCAACAGTGTATAAATTGTGACACGATAGAAAAAGTCAAACCCATAATGAGGAAATTTCCTGGTTCTCTCTCCAGAGATGCAATTCTTCTGCATGATAATGGTTGCTCCAAAACTACTCAAAAGACATGGCAAGCTGTTGAAAAGTTAGGTTGGGAGGGGTTGTCATACCCACCTTACAGACTCGATCTTACACCATCAATTTTTTATTACTGAAATAAGGGATTTCAAAGAAAGATGGTACCAGTACATAAATTTTGCTGGGAATTATAGTGGATAATAATAGTCTTGTCTTTTTATTTATGATCCCCATATTTTTTTAATGTAATTTGTTTAATTTGCATAGCTGTTAAATTTTTAATTTATAGCCAACAAAAAACAAATGATAAAAGAGAATTTTTTTAAAATTTTTAAACATGAAAAATAATATTAACTGAAAATGTTTAATAATAATAACTGAAAATGTTTATATAAACATATATGCTAAAATGCTTCGTTTGCCGAGTTACGGCCAGTCAAAAGATTTTGTTCGGATCTAGCTACTCCAATGAAATGAGGTCGTATTGAAATTTTTAGGATAGGGAAAGAATTAGTTATTTCTTATTGTTTTTGGCCTTTAAAATCAAACAAATCATATCTGCAGTAGTTTTTGAGAAATCTGGGGTGAAAGCCAATAAATTGGGTTAAAAACCATATTTTTTATATCTGACATATACATTGATAAATGAGTAATACAAACATAAAACTTTTAAACAAAATTTGTAGAAAATTTAATTCTGAACAAAATGATGCATTATAAGTTGAACAAAAAAAACAAAAGTTAGAAAAATGTGAATTTTATTTAGAAACAGTACATTACATTTGTCAAAAAATAACTTATTTAATGTAAACAAAAGCCAAATTCTTTTTTGGTGATGTGAAAAATTTGTAAAAACAAAATTTACAGTTAAAAAATCCAATTTTTAAAAAACTGTAAATTACATTACTGGAAACTACATAATAAAAAAAATTACTTAAATAATTTTTTTATTGACAGAAATATAATAAATTATTTGAAAAATTATTATTTCAAAGTTGGCAATAAAATAATAACAACAGCTGAAAACAATTTTCAATATTATAATAGTGTTGAAATCATTATGTAAATTAAGTATGTAGGCCTTTGTGGCACTAATGAAAGCATCTCCGCCTTTCATCCGGAGGTCCTGGGTTTGAATCCTGGTCAGGCATGGTGTTTTCACAAGTTACAAATCATTAATCTCATCCTCTGAAGCAAAACCTGGTTTTCTGTGAATTTTAGTTTGAACAAGAATATAAATAAATTTTCTGAATTGCAGAATTCCAGATAACAAAACAACTAGCGCAACTTTTTGTAAGCTTCAGGAAACAGGTATTTATATCAGCTATGAATAATCTATTCAACACGTCATGTTATTGTTGAAATTATTATTGATGCACTTTAGCATAATGCAAGTGTTTATATATATCTTTTTAAGCAGTTCGAAGTTTTGCATTCAACAGTTTGGAGAACACTTAAACAAAACAAATTATCAAATAACAAATCCTTATTATAAAGAGCCAGTTCAACATCTACATATAGGAGATGGGGCTTGACTTGGAGTTCTACAACTGGTGGAATATTAATCAACAACTCTACAGCATACTAATGCTGTTTATCGATGAGACAAAATTCATTCAAGATGGTATCAAGAACTTAAGCAATAAGCATACCTAGGCAGAAGTAGATCCTCATGAAAAACCACATAAATGCTGAGGTCTACTTGCACTTTCTTCTAGAACTGCCACAGCCTGAAGATGTTCCTCTAGTGCAGAGATGCAAAATGTACTTCCAACAAGATGGCAAGGCTCCCCAGTTCTCTTATGCCATTTAAATTATCTCTTCCTGGAAATGGATGTCGTGGAGGTCTACTTTCCTGCCCCTAAGATTGCCTGATATAACACCTTTAGATTTTCGCATCTGGGGGTGGATAAATTTTATATACAAAACAAAAATATATTCTTGCACAGAATTAATTGTCTGCGGCTGAACAACTTAAGGATAGCCTTGACGTACTTAAAAAAGCAATAAAAGTGCAGTACAGAAATGTACCAAGAAATGTGTTGAAAATGATGGGCTCATTTTTGAACACATCTTTTATTGTGAACTGGTACATTTTATTGGTTAATTTTATTGTAAAAAAATTTTATTGTAAGTTGTTTTAGTGGTTAATTTTATTGTAAACTGGTACGAATAATGCACTTTGGTCTATTGCACAATTTCCAAATAAAATTCAATTTTATTAAATTTTTCTTTGTTTTTTCAACTTATCTTACACAATTCTGTTCAGAATTAAGTCGAGTTCAAGCTTTTTTAAGTCATATGTAGTTTATTACATAATAAAAAAAAATGTTTTTTATCCCAGATTTCTCAAAAACTACAGATTATGGTTAGGGATTTATTTTATTTGATTTTTCAAGTCAAAAATCATAAGAAATCACTAATTTAATTTCACCAGGGTAGCTGAAATCCAAGCGAAATCTATCACCAGCCTTAATTAGCTAACATATATTTATTAACATTTTATAACATATATTTATATGAACTTTTTTCATTATTTTCAAAATCAGAATAGTTTATGAAAGTCCCAGGAGAACTTAGTGATACACTCTTTTTATTATAGAAAGATAATTCATATCTCTGCAGTTAAATGTATAAATTCAGAAATCAATCTTCCAGACTAACAGCTGTCAAAGATCACCAACAGAAACTAAAAATATAAGGATCATGTTCTTTAAAGCCAGTTTTTTTGATTAAAGGATCTTTTAAAAACATAGATCTACCAAAATCTGTAAATTCAATACAATCGGTTTGTTTAGTTAGTTCATAAATGATAAAGTAGTCGTAATTTATCACAAAATAAACAAATAACAATACTACACAAAGAAAGTGACACTGCAAAAGGAAGTAATTATTTTTTAAGAAAAGTATATTAATAACAAATTAATTATTAATAAATTACACTGTAACAGGAAAATGGAACTAAAAAAAAAAATACTTCACACTACTGAAAATTAACAAAAAAATTAATCAGCCTAAGTTTACTTGTTTCTTCATTACTATTATTAAGTCTATATTTTTTAAATTTATTAAATTTGCAAAGGAATAGACAAAATTGTTTACAATTTGTATTTTACACAATGAACACTAAAAGAAGGCACTTATACTAACTAGATGACTATTTCTTAGGAACATAATATTAGTAAAATTAAATACTATACTGTATAGAATTATAAGGCAACTTTAAAAAAAAAATCTAATTAAAACAGTCTTTTATTAAGGATCTATTACAGCATTTGACCTAATATTTAGATTAATATAACTTTCAATACTTATAAATTGGTTTTATTAAACATTGGATATTCGCCATAAACAGCATCCTAAATTTCATAGTACTTTCTATTTATTTCTGTTTAATTTACTGTGTTGGAGTGCTGGAAATGGTTAATGCCTTTCTATTATGGGAATTTGTTCCTTGATACTATTCCTATGATCACACTGTTGGGTTATAACTGATAAATAATACATCCTGTACAGTGATGCACGGATGTAACCAGGCAGTACATTCAATTTACAAGCATTTGTAAGGGATTGAGCAAAGGAACCTAACAAGTTTACTATTGAAATTAGACCAACTTCCCAAACACAGATAAAAAAAAACCAAATAGTAATAAAAATTAGAAGAGTGAAGGTTAACAATTATTTATTTTTTAAACACAATATTTGATAAATTATGCTTGCTATTGGCAACACAACTTTCATCTTTTTACAAAATTCTTTGACACTTCTTGCAAAGTTTCTCTGGGAATTTTGGAGAATATATTCTTCAACTCGTCCAAGGTCCTTGGTTTGTTGATATAATCCTTTGACTTTAAGCAATTCCAAAGATAAAAGTCACAGCTGGATAAATCTGGTGATCTCGGCAGGTAAGGAAAGATGGTTTTTCTGGAGATGATTCAGATAACCCAAGTTTTTTTGCAACAACACCAAACTTTCTCTAGTCATATGTCAAGTGGCGCCATCTTGCTGAAACCAAGAGCGGCTGAGACGATGGCTGCGTTTTAATTTTGGTATAAAAAATGTAGCCAACATGTCTGTGTAGTGCTGTGTGCTCACCGTACCATTAAAGAAGGATCCAATAATCCTCCACTCACCAACTGCGCACCAAACTGTTACACGCAACGAATGGTGAGGCTTCTCCACAACCTGTAAGGTATTCGACTCGGTATATTAACGACAATTGCCTTAACATTTTGATCATCTTGTTTGCAAACATTAAACAAGCTCTGTAATCTGCAGGTTTCAGCTGCTGTGTGATCAGTAACTTATATGGATGAAATGACAAATCGTTCTTCACAATTCAATGAAAAGAACAACGAGAAAGTCGAAGAGCAGCAGCGTGTTTCTTACCTGAACGCGAAGGACTATTTACAAAAGCAGTTCGAACTCGCTCAATGTTTTCAGGTATACAGACAATCCAGACATGGCTCGGAGGCTTGATTTTATTTACAGAACCCATCTTTAAAACATTTTAAATTTGTTCAGAATTACACTATTTTTAAATTTAACTAAACTTTTGTAATAAAATTTTCTGTTAAAGAAATAATATAATATTACTCTGTTAATGAGTTTTGAAGTAATATTAAATTAAACTGGAAACTTCTGTAAACTAGTTTAATATATATTTAAAATACGTATTAAGATATTTCACAATGTTTTATTTATTTTTTTATCAACTGATTTTGTTTCTCATCTTTGTATAGTTCCATCACTACTATTTTATAAAACAATTTTTTATATATACTAATAAACGTTCTCCATAACCTTTCCAGATATATAATGGAACAGTTTTTTTTGTTATCAGAAGTAGTAAATCCACCAGTCCTGAAGTGATGTGTATAATACGTCATAATTCTGTTATTATCTGAATAAAAATTTTATTTATTTAACCAAAGAAAATAAACACCTATTTTTTAAGTAAAAATATACACTAATGTAACAACTTCTAGACAGTATTACTGATATTACTGCTGCTAACTAGTAATAATCTACTATTGCACTACTATTACAGGAAAAAAATAAATATATATATATTATATATATACATATATGTAATTTCCCAAAAATGTAAAAAAAAAACAAACACCATACACAGTTAAAGAAAGATCCAATATAATTTCGATAGTTAACTTTCATGAAATCCTGTATCAGTGGGTAAATATTTCTATAATTATATGAAAAAATAAAGAATTTAAATGAAAATGTTTAAATCAGCTGAAACATGACTGTTATGTAATTATGTTTGTAAATATTGTTACCAACTGCTACAACTTGCTGTGTCTTTAATCAAAGAGTCATTTCCAAAAACTATCTGTTGAGTAATCATTTTATGTTTTTTTTTTTTTAATTTATAAATATAATATTTTTCAAATGTATTCATTTTGTATTATCATTGTAAATTTCTAAATTATTTTTGTAATCAGTGATATTACTTTATTTTGTAGCAAATTGTTAGCCACGTTAGATATACCTCTTTTCTTGTAGGCATTATAATGTTCCATGAATTTTTTTTAAGGATCTGATAGTGTTATCAATACAGATGTTAATTATTTTAGCTAAAACTAACAGATCCTTTAAAAAAAGATTTATGGAAGATTATAATGCCTACAAAAACAATAAAAGAGATATATCAATAAAGCTAATCGTACTAATCCACAAGTGGTTATATCCATAATTAAATTTTGATAAACAGTTGGTTTTACCAGATGCTGATGTACTAGTAGGATTTATTTATTTAGATTGCTTAGAAGGGAACAAATGAGATTAAGTATTTTTAAATACTATTAAATTTTAATAATTATAACTCGCTTAACACAATTCTAACACATACACACACACTTTTTAGATTACTCAAAAGAAGCAATTGCATTATCTTGTCTTTCTCTTAATAATGCTCCATTATGATTTCATCTCCTCTAATATTCTGAATAGTTTCAACCCATAACAGTACAAAAATCACCTCTACACAAAAGGCGATGTTTTTGCTAAAGTTTAGTAATTAAAATTTAATTGTTAAAACAGTTCAAAAACATTTATAAGAACTTTTTTTTATATTTTTAGTAATGAAGATTGTATGAAAAAAATGCAGGGTCGCAGAGCCTTGGGCTGCCCTAATTTTGAGCCAATATTGCAAATTAGATTCTAATACAGGCCTTCAAATCTAGGTAATGATGCCTACAATCAGCCCTCGCCGATGGGTTTAGTAACATAGGACTAAATGAATTAGAAATTCAAGTGATGATAAGAAGCTATCCATTTGTTAATTCATTAATCAATCTGATAATCCATTTGTTTTCAGTTTTATGTCTTTCTCATACATTTTATTTTAACAATTTTACTCCAAGAAATCTTCACTTGAAAAAGTTGCCCTTTATTCAGTACAGTCTAGTATTTTTATAATAAAACGTAACAGTAATAATAAATAAAAATATATTATTACAGTTAACTTTTACTAAATCAATTCAATTGAAAACAAAAACATGACAACAAACACAATGGACTGACATGCAAGTAATTCAGGCATCATGCAGCATTAAAATAGTGACCTTAACGTCGCCGGGCAGTAGCCACCTGGCCCGACAAGCGGAGGACCGCCACCTCCAGCAGTACGTCTGCAGACAAAGCGAAGTCACAGCTGAGCTTTGCAAGCACAAAAAGCATTATAAAAAAAGCACAACATCAACGATAACAAACCACCATTAACATACATAATCCGATCGCTGATGTTAATTTAGTTGCTGCTACTCAAGCAACACATGTAATAAAATTGTAATATTATCAAAAGCAGTTAATTAGCAGAAAAAACTCCTGTTATTTATAAATAAAAACAAGAATGTAATGAGATAAATGCAGCGTAAATCAATGATATTAATAATTTTAATTGCAAGACTCTTTTTAACAGATCATGCATAGCACATACACATTTAATTTACATTAAATAAATATAGATGTTACATTAAATTAAAAAAAAAACTGTTTCACCACTTTCATAGTCAATATAATAAGTAATTTCTTAATGCAAGTAATTAGTTACTTCTATCCAGGAAATTATTTTTTTTGTAAAGGAAAAAAATGAAATTTGCTGAAATATGATTTACAAACATCAGATTTTTAAATCCACTTAAATGCAATCAAAAGATGATTGTTTGGTTCAAGGAGAGAACCATATGTAAGGTTTAATTGTGATATAATATTGTGCTAAAAATATTTTACATATACGAAGTCATCGATAAAGGTTGCAACAATAAAAAAAAAATCATATGTCCATTATGTAACTGAGATAAAGTATTAATTGGAACTGCAAAACACTTCGGATATTATCAAGTTTTTTTAGACATGACTGGCTGTGACCTTGAGCCAATGCACACAATGGCACCGTGCCTCTGCACCACTGTCAATAAATGCAACGGCAACAGTTCAGCAGTGTGTTAGTATAAATCAGTTGTAACTGATTAATACAGTTCAAAATACTATATTAATCAGTTACAGCATGCAACTGATGTTACAGTTACATGTAGTCACAGCATGTAGTTGATGTTACAGCATGCAAACAAAATGTTTGCATGCTGTTGCTGAATGGGCATGATTCCCCACATACAAACAGCATTAGACTGTGATATGAGCAGTTCAAGGAATCTGGCAAAGTGGAAGTGAAAAAGTCCTCCGGATGGCCCAAAACAAGTGATGAAGTAGCTGAAATAGAACCAAATTAAATCAGATGTAAGAAACTGAACAAGAAAGTAACGTTGCTGTAATGTTTCAACAAGATGGTAGGCCTTTACTACCCTTTAACCTAGGCTTTCAATATGCTCTCATGAAAGATTCCCTAATCGTTGAGTTGGTAGGGCTGATCTTATACTTTGGCCTCTGAGGAGTCCAGATTTTACACCTCTAGACCTTTTTCTATCAGGATATGTTATAAACACTACCTACAGTGAAAAAAATCAGGGATGTACAACAATGAATCACCATTGCCATTGCCACAGTTATGCCTGTGATGATCCAACGAATCTGGACAGAAGTTGAATATCGGCTGGATGTTTGCAGAGCGACCACCTGAGCTCATACTGAAACTTTCTAACTTATGTAAAAAAAAAACTTTTTGAATTGGTGAATTAAAAAAAAAAAACTCATTTGATTATCTCTAGTAATTTCTGAGATACAATTTTTACATATTTTTTTTTACATTGCTGCAATATTTTTCAATGATCCTGTAATAATTCTTACTCCCTCCTATTTGTCCATCATGACAAAACACCTAACAATTTTTAACAAGGTTTCTTTTTGAGACTGGTCTAAAATTTATAAAAAGAAAAGTATCTCAATTAGATTTTGAACTGACATAATTTTCTTGAAATCATATCCTCAAATGATTTTTTCATTTCAATATATTATATCAGCGCCGTATTAAGAACTCCAATCTGTTGGTAGACCATGCTTCCTAATATTATATTATTTTACTGCAATGAACTTGCTTCAGATGAACATAGAAAAATTTTATGCTTTATAATTTTTATTTTCAAGCAACCATCTAAAATATTTTTTACTGCAAGAAACAGAAATTTCAGGACTGGAACAACTTTGTGCAATTCTAAGTATCATTTTACTGCTTTTATATATAAAAGTGTTTTCTGGGGGGGGGGGGACAAAGAAAAATCTTCAATAGTCTTTAGAAAACAATATCCTAAACTTACTTGGTATCTTTCTTCTAATGCTACAAAATCAGAAACTTTCTGGTACTACAGAAAAACAGTGAGTTGTTTTAAGGAGCAGTTTAGTTTCAGTCTAGACTTTTAAAAGTTTTATATTCATAAAACAAAGTAAATCATAAAAGTTGAAATCACAATAACTTGCCGATTCTTAGTATCAGATGGTTCTTCTACATTTTTAATATTTCAAGATCAGCATTTAAAAAAAAAAAATATTTAAAGATAAAATATAGTAACGCACATATATATCGATGTACTACTACTGATACAATGGCCATTAAGCTGATGTATAATTTCATGATTAATGAGAATAATGGTCTATTTTGCTGCATCTGGATCATCAAAGTTAAAGACAAATGACCAAAGCTATTTTTAATCTGAACATCACTTAAGTTATATGATGTTACATGCAATTTCACTGCATTCACTGTTGACATTTATTAATGGTTCATGTTCAAAACTCATGTCTCATCAACTTGTTGATGAGATTTAAAAAGTTTATATAAAGCAAACTGAATACAGAAAACAAAAAACATATTTTCTGTAAAGAAATAGATTCTTTATAGTCAATGAAACTAATGTAATGAGCTCCTTTAAACTCCACAGTCATTCATTGTTGCATACTCTTTTTTATCATTTATTATAAACACAAAATCTTGAAAATATTTTACAGATTATATTATAAAAACATTGAGTATGAAAGTGGTGTTTTTTTCCAACTTATTAATAAATATTTGCAGAATAATTATTTTTAAAAATTATAATTTTAAATTATAAGTACTATTAAAATTATTAATATTACTGATTTATATTATTACATTACATGAGAAATGTACATCATTAAACTGATATTTAAAATTTATTTATATAAAATGTTTTTTAGTTCATTTTTATTTATTTATTTATTTATTTTTTGTAAATATACTATATTATAAATCTTCCCCAAAAAATGGTTGAAGTTAAAACTACAGTTGATAGATTAATAGGAAATATGGTAATGTTAATTACAGAATTCTGAAAATCAAATTAACAACCAAATGCATGTTATTATGTTATGTTAAAAAATGACCATGTTATTATGCAAGAATATTTAGTTTTAAATCATCATCATCAGACTTGTATTTTAGAACTTAAACTTAGCACAGCCTCAGTGAATTTAAACTGCTTAATTATGAATTTTACAGTTAACACTATTACATCAGATTTAATTTAAAATCAGCAAGAACATGGGAAATTTACAAAACAAACTTTTTTGAATTGTTGTTATAACATCTTCAAAAAAAAAATTTGATGTAGACACCATATGACTTCGTTGAACACCTATTAAATTACATATACACTTTTCTTGCTGCTCTTCATTTAAACTTATTTCATTTAAAAGTGAGAAACGATCCTCCGATTCTTTAATAAAGTGTACAGTTACACAATTGCATTATGGTGGATACTACATTGCATTACATTTTTTTGTGGTGTCTGTATTGAATAACTAAGTTCTGAGTTTGAAATAATTTTTAAATATCTTAAATTTAAATATATATATATATATATATTTTTATCTTTAAATATCTTATCATTTAAATATATTTTATAATGAATGTCAGTTTTTATTTTTATAATTGATAAATTTGTCATAATTATAGAAACTAATGTATAATGCTGTAAAAAATGATAATACATCATACTGTATGCAGAATAGTGTCTTATGTCATTTTTAAAAATATTTGATTAATATATTATATTATATTAATATAATTATTATGTCTTATTTTAATGTTAATGAAGCATTAACATGTAGTGACCAATACTACCTCTGTTCTTACATCATTTGTAAAATCACATAACAATCTACCTACAATCCTTAAAATCTTACATATACATCAATAATAATTGCTGAAATACCATATTTAAGAATATAAGAAGTAACATATCTTCAATTATTTAAAAAACTAAAAAATAATTTTAATAATTAGTATAATTTTTTAAATTAAATCTGCATTAATTAAAATTAAAAAACAAATAAGGTCATTCATATTAAATGTAGTTCTTACAAAATATTACACTTAAAACAATTACAAAACAAGTCTGATGATGGACAAAGAATGAAAGAGGTTATAGAATTCAAAACAATATGGAATTGATTTTATGAAATGGAACCAAATTTATTCATGCTATCAGACCAGTAATAGAACAAGCAGTACTTATTCAAATTCCAAGATGTTAAGAGAAAACAACCTTAAACTAGCACACAGTGGTTAAATAAAATTAAAATAATTCAACACTAATTATAATTTTACACCAGTTATTGTAAAAAAAAAAAAAAAAAAAAAAAAGAAAAAGAAAAAGAAAAAAGAAAACGATCTCTTATACTCAATTATTAAATGACTTTTCTTCCATAATTTTAAAAAAACTTCCATAAAGTTGAGAAAGGTTAAGCTTACCTGCGAAGTTCTTCTTGACTGTGAGCCAAAGCTTGGGCAACTCTTTCCAGTCTTAAAGATCGTGCAGTTAAAGGACTGGCAGCACCACTACTGTCACCACCAGCGACTGACTGAAGTTCTTCTGTTGACAATTCGCTTGGTAATTGAGCCAATTGAAGCTGAAAAACACAATCACTTTCTATTAAATTAACATAAAAACAAAAGATAAAGTGTTTAATAATCTAATAGTAATAATTTAATTTATATATGTAAATGAGTAATATAAGAAAAAAAGAATTTTTGTGTTTAATAATATATAGATATATTACTACTGTGACACACTCTCTCTCTCTATGTATGTATATATATATATATATATATATATATATACAAGTAAACAACCTTTTCTTTTAAAAAAAAAAAAAAAAATTGTTTATACATCTGCTGAAGCAATGTGCACCACGAAACCACTAATGCAAAAGAATTTTAAAAGAAATAATCAGTAGGTGATATTTTTATTTTACTTATATGATCACACACACACGCGCGCGCAAACACACACACACACATGCACCCTCCATGCACACAATTATTATTTATATTTATCATTTAAGTATATCATATTTGTCAAACACATACTTAAGCTAATTTCATAGTCACAAATGGTATTCAATTAATTTACCATCAAGTTTAGTCTATTTAGAACCACCACAAAGAAAACAATCTATTGCAACTGATTTAAAATAAACTATTTATTTTAAATTTCACCATGATATAAGCAAAATAAACTGTGCTCTGATAATACATGAAAATGTCTTCAAATTTTCATGTATTCATCATAAAAAATTATCAAAGATAGTATTTGCTGAAAATTATAAAGAAACATGACCATTTAGAGATAAATAAACATTATAATGTATATGTATATGTATAATGTATATGTATATATATATACATATATATATATTATATATATATATATATAAATATATATATATTAGTATATATATATATATACTAATTTAATATAAAATACAATCCCACTTATATGAAGTAATGAAAGTACAACAATTTTGGATAGAAGAATTTCAGAGATTATATTTACTTAGTTCTCAACATTTAAAAGCAAAATTTAGTAAAAACAATATCTTTTATGCTGAAAAAAGTTTACTAAGGCTAAAAAAATTTGTGTGTTCTTAAAGTAATGGTTAATTAAGCTCTATGTTACTGCAATAACATGCTAATTTGTGAGTGTTTCACAGTCATTCAGTAAATAGTAATTCTCTATATTGAACAGCATTGTTGTATGAGTTCTATATCAAATACCAATATCAGTGCTGAAACTGTAGATCAAATGATTCACACTGATTGAGCAAATCAAAAGTGATAAAATTACAAATTTTGGTAATATAAGGCATGACGACCTCCTGGCATTTTTAATTATCACCTACTGATTAAATCTTCAAAAATTTTCATGTGAATTGTCAGAAGGAAATTTTTTTGTTGAAATTTCAAAGTAGTATTTTAAATGTTATCAAAATAAAAGAGATAAATTTTTATGCGACTGTTAATAAGATGTGCATTCATTCATCTTTTTAAACATGTGAGTAACCAAGCAGAGCAACAACTCCTTTGACTGAAAATCGTTTCTCACATTTCTTCCTTGATGTAAAAGAGACAACAGACAAAGCTAATTATAAATTAAATGTGTTATGGTGACTGAAATCTAAACAATGGATCACTAATTCAAACGCGTAAGATTTTGAGGTTATGCAAAATAGCAGGAAAATCTGTACCCAGCTTCTTAAATGGGAAAAAAATCCTTTTAGTTTCTTACTCACTCATTCAATAAAACCAGATAGACCATGCTTGACAAGATTTCACTTGATGTAGTTCACCAAAAGACTGTTTAGATCAAATAAGTGAGATGGTATTGTATAATTAACTTATTAATTCAGTAAAAAAAATCTTATAATTTTATATTACATAATTGAAATATTGAATTATTCTAAGACTTTAGAAATTCAAAATTTACCCAATATAATAACAATTACAATTCTAAGAAATTTATAAAACTTAAGTATTAAACGTTTTCATAAAATATAAATTAAAATACCACATCAATTCAATGGCGCTGTAAAAAAAAAAAAAAATTAATTTAAGTTATTACAAATTAGTTAATCATTATACAGACAAGTTACAATAACAGAAAATAAATGTTATTGTATTATTAGAGACCACATAACAAAAATTTATAATGTTTGTGGCATAATAGACCAAAGGAACTCATTGAAATTTTTGAACAATTTCAACATGTGGAAGATTGTTATAAAGTTTGTGACGAACAGAATCTACATTTATAGAAGATTTATATGGAAAATAAGATAATGATTTAGAAATGATTCAATTTTTTTTTTTTTATGAATATTAGAAACAAATATAAGCCTAACTGATAAAACTTTAAGAAATACATTTCCTACTATATAAAACGTATACTTCAGCAAAGGAGAAAACGCAATTTAAAAGCAATATACATTTAATTTTTTTTTTTTATATTAACAGGATCATCAAAGATGAACTTGTTCATCTGGTAAAAAATATCATCATTAAATCTAATTTTCAAAATTTTGATAATAGCTTAAAAAAGTGTCAACAATCTAACAAATGGACCAGAAGTGAACCGAATTTTCCATAAAGATATCATATTTCTTGTTAGTAATTTTCTGATCTCAATATCCAATTTTATATTCATCAGTTTTAATCTCCTTTGACTTTTGCATATTCTGAAAAATAAAAATCAATGTGAGGAAGGTTTAAGAACATATGACAAGAATAAAATATACTGATAAAGATGCACTGATGAAAAAAATGTTTAAGTATTCCTTTATAGAACACAGGAGAAATAGTAGAATCTATGTTCATATTTAATGAACAACTGTGAAGGAAAAGGGATCTATAATTAAAAACTGCGGCATGCTTATTTAACAAAAAAATAAATAAATATAAAAAAATGGAAATCTTGAATAGCACATCATTTAAAAATGTAAAATCTATAATAAATCAAGATTTTTATTATTCCAAACCATCAAACAGTCATCCAATTATTATAAATCAGCATTAGTGTGAATGAAAGCTGAATTTTGAATAATTTAAAAACATAAAATTAAAGACCTAAAACTTAATAAAAACAGCAAAAACTTAAATAAAGCACATTTATTTCTAACAAATATAAAACACATCTGATAAATGTATTTTATTAAAACACTCATACAATTTAAAAGTCCAGTAAATCAGAAAAAAAGAGGTTTTAAAGAATCAAAAAAAAAGAAAAGCATATATTAAAAAAAAAAAAATAAATAATTGATAATCAAAATTTACTTATGTCTGCAAAGTATATATATATATGAGATTATATATATTAGAACCTTGATAATTCATTGAACTTAGTGTACAAAAGATAATTTAACTGATAGAAATTAAAAGATAAAAAATGGGCAAGAATAATATAAATATTTAAATTTAATCTCAGTTTTGCTACATACCTTTCACTTCCATGAGTGAAAAGTAAAACACTTCCTGCCATTTTAAGATTATTAGTACCTAGTGATATTGAAAACATTGCCTTTACACTCCCTAAGATTATCACTTTTTTTGTTTTAGCCTCCGGAACAACCGTAAGGTATTATACTTCAGAGGATGAATGAGGATGATATGTATGAATGTGAATGAAGTGTATTCTTGTTCAATCTAAGGCCGACCACTCCTGAGAAGTGTGGTTAATTGAAACTCAACCACCAAAGAACACCGGTATCCACAATCTAGTATTCATATTCGTATAAAAATAACTACCTTTACTAGGATTTGAACCTTAGAACTTATGACTTCAAAAACAGCTGATTTGTGATGTCGTGTTAAGGCCACTAGACCAGCCCGGTGGGCTCCCTAAGATTACCTAAAAAAAACTTCTACTAAGGCAATAATTAATGGAAAGCATTTGTTACGTTTTTCATATATAATTTACAGTATAAAAGGTTTTATAAAGTATCAAAAGAAAAGTATAAAATGCTTTTTGAAATGAAATACCACAGAGATGTTATTAACATATATTTTTATTATTTGTTACCAAATTTCTTATTACTGAATTGTTGTAACATAATTAATTATACTAGCATCCTGTAACAGCTTCGCCCACATTATATGGTTACTTGCATTTCCTACAGCATCAATCTTTTTATTTTATGTTTATTAGTCAAGTAATCAGAGGCAAGTGCAGCCAGTCACACATACATTACAGTAGCAGTGGCTGTTGGGCCACAGCACCATATATCTTCACATCCATTAAAAAATCAGAATTGAAAAAAGAAATCTGAAAATGGTTTTTAAATATATACCTAAAGAGTATTTGCAAGCCCAAATCTACTGAATATCTTGTTTTCTATATAGTCAGGATTGGGAAAATTTACAATCACTGTACAAAAATTTTTTTCACCTTTCTTCATTTGCTTTCCAAGGTCGAATTTCAAGAATCTAGAAAATTTGGTTTATCGACATGAAAAAAATCACCAAAAATCAGGTTGATTTCTTCACTTGTTATTGATAAATTAAAAAGTTACAGTTTCAACAGCAAATGAAAATAAATTTTAAACCTTGTAACTCAAAATTTTAGATGTTCATAATCAATCAGATCAAACCCAGCTCACACAGTGGTAGTCACTCACGGTTCATAATTCATTAAAATTTGTGTTTCAACAGGGAATAAATATCCACTTAATTATATAAACATTTTTTTAAAAGATTTTTTGAGATAAAATAAATCCAAATACCTTCTCAGTTATGCCAAGAAAAATGGGTAAAAATTTAGTTGCAAAAGATTGGTTAGCTTTTTGTTTATTCCAAACAAACAAAATCCCTCATCCTCTTTGTATAATAGTACAGTTATAGACCAATTTATTTAATGTAAATTTAATTCTATTATTATGTAATAGCATCATTCAATTGTTTTGATGGATTCAGTTCAAACCCTGTTCACAGTTCATTAATTGAATTCAATAAGATTTATGCTTCAACTGGCAAACCTCCATTACTACATATATAAATATATATAATTTTTCCAGATGAAATATATCCAAAAACCTTCTCAGTTATGCCAAGAAACATGGGTAAAAATTTAGTTGCAAAAGATCGGTTAGCTTTTTGTTTATACCAAACAAATAAAACCTCTTCCTCTTTATATAATAGTATAGGTATATTCTAATATAGCTCAAAATATTCAAAAATTTTCAAAAAAAAACTTCAAGAAAATCTAGGAGTTAAGAGTGGAAAAATTATAAGAGTAACTACATTAAAGTGAGCCTTAGAACAAATTAAGTAATAATTTAATCATTTTTTTTATATTCTTTTTTTTTTTTATAAAAATATATATTCCTTACCTTTCAATTTCTTATGAACTTTTTTTTTTCATTAGGAAACAGTTTTTTAACAAACATACTTTTAAAAAATAAAGAATTCATAAAAAGAAATATTTTTACAATTGCTTAACTTCAACTTTTTGAAATCAGTACCAGCCAAATTAAAAATATCTACTAACTTACTTTGTAACCAACTTTCTCTTAAGTCAAAATTTCAAAAACTGGAAAGTATTACTTTCTACTTTTTTTGACATTTTTGTGACTGACATTAGCTGTATTTTTAAAAAAGTTAATTTTACGTACAATGTATGAATTGAGATCATCATATTAGATAAGTACATAAAAACAAACTGTAACTAGTTTATGACTGATTAAAACCAGTAACTGTTTCAACTTGATAATCAATTATAGTTAAAAAAAAGAACCGATTGTTATAATTTCAATTTTATAACGTAGTATAAATGGCATCATATTTATAAATGGTGTAAGACAGGACACGCACATAGCTGAAAAATACATTCCCAATTATATCCAAACTGTTAATAGTGACAGCATATATTTTGTAAATACTGGTACGAGTTCCAAATTAAATTGTATATTTATTTTCTTTAAATAATATCCATTGCATGTTAGATTATTTTATTACTAAATACGTAACCAGAAAATTAATCAACAATTTAAAGCAATGAATTGCAAAAGAAACAAATTATCAAGGTTCTAATCTGGATATATATCACACAAAAATGTAAAAAAATCCCAACTAATAAAATAACATCGCTTATAAAACAAAATAAAAATAACATAACACTGTTTATCTATAAATATTTTTATATTATGTGCAAATTAAAATATATATATTTATATAGTGTTTTACAACTACTTCGTTCATATACAACAATGCGGTATTTGCATTATAAAATTTTTATAAGGAACTTTAATACAAAGCAATGCACAACAAGATTATTTAAGTGTATGACAACAATAGAAAAAAGTATAAATACAACATAAACTGTAGTGAAGTAATGACACATTAAAAGCAAAAAATAATTACCAAATATTCACTGTAAAAAATACTAACAACTTTTAAGAACAATTTTACATTTCTAAATAATGACGACACATTAGAAGGCTCTAATTATATAATAAATCTACATATAACAAAATCATATAAATGCCAACAAAGTATAATAAAAAGCTTAAAACACTGTATCTTTTTAAATTTTTTATAAATATTACTTTACATGCTAAATGTGTACATTGTGTTAAAAAGTTTTAAATGAATTATTTATTCACGCAATTCTGTTCACTTATATTAATGAAAATGAGGTTCAAAAAATATTAAAAAAAAAAAAAAATGTAAAATTTGTAAAAATTTTAGTAATATTTTGATTACTTGCAAGAGTAGTCACCCTTTTATTCAATTTAAATAATTAACACAGCAGTAATAACGAAAAAAATCAAATATTCCACACTAAAATAAAACAAAAACAAGCAGCAAAAAATAAAGATACCAACGTAAAAAAAAAATGAATCACTACATACTACACATTCAAAATATTTCAAATCCATTTTTACATATTCATTGAGTATTAAACTTGCAAATTATTTACATTAACTACAGTAAAACTCTGATAAAACATTATCCATTAATATTTTCCCCCATCAATTTTCCTTTGTCACTCCTACCTAAACATAAAGACAGTTTTTTTGCTGTAAAAATGTAATTTTTAAAAACACAGATTTATTTTCAAATTTATTCATTAAAAAACAAAAATTACAATATATTTTAGGAAACAAAGTTTCAAAAGTTGTTTTGTTTCAAGACCGAAAGAAGACTACATTATTATTTTTGATGATTTGGTAAACATTTCAAAGTCAACTTTCATGAAAAAAACAAATCAAAAAAATTTTTCTTCTTAATCTGCTTTATATAGCATATTATTTTATTAATACTGAATAAATTTTTTTAATTATTAGGGCCTTAGTAATGATTAATTGATATGGTGTAGCTCGCTGCACAAACATCTCTTTTTAATTATTTAAAATAACTTAAGTTATTATTTTGATACTAGGTTTTTTGTAAATATAAAATCTTTTCTGTTATGGATATTGAAAAAGTTTTATTTTCTTTTAATTTGTACAACAAAATAATTACTGAAATTATTTTTTATAACACAGTATTTAGCAATTGGAAATCTGCTAAACACTGATCAGTTAATGATGTGTCATATACAATTGCCTGCAGCTGCAGTACTTCAGTGCAGCACACTAAATCCACAAGTTTTTAAAACTATTTTCCTTAGGTTAGTTTTAAGAAGAGAGCTACAGGAGGAAGATAGGATAGTATAGGGTAAAAGAGAGAGTAACTTCGCGTTA
>JAAAKQ030249946.1:0-10946 GCA_010016005.3 Zanna intricata | reverse complement strand
AATCTCAGGTCGACCACTCCTGAGAAGTGTAGTTAATTGAAACCCAACCACCAAAGAACACCGGTATCCAAGATCTAATATTCAAATCCGTATAAAAGCCCATCAGACCTGGTGATGTTAAATGTCACGTGTCTCTTGTGTTAGACAAAAGTGGGACAGAGTTTGGAAAGGATTAACAAAATATCTCAACGCCCGTGAAGGATTCTCCTTGAAAGTGGACTAATCCCTCTACAATGAAGAGTAGAGAACAAGTTGTCATTACAAGGCTGCCAATAGACATACGAACCTAACATCGAGTTATCTGTTAATTGGTAACAATCAACCGGTTTATGAGGATGTGAGGAATCGTTGATGGTCACACGTACTCAAATTTTGCATCTTACATAGTAATCTACTTAGTCAATTTAAAATAGAAGGAGGAATAAAGAAAATTTTGAAAAGTGCTGTCAGAAATCTGTTGTCCTTTCTTTATGCAATGGGTCTCTTCTGCTATATTTAAATTTAATTTTAGAAGGTATTTCTTCTGAATATAAGTTTATATGTCCTGAGAGGAGACTTAGTTATTTATGTACTTTATGTCTGTTTTGTACTGAATGGGATCTTTTACATCCCATGCAGTAGTGAGGATTTTTATCAAAGACTAAGTGTGTTCAAACATGTATGGTTAATTTTAAAAACTAGTGTATACACTAAAGTGTTTGTATTTTTATCACATTTGTGATTTATACTTTCTTCTTGTGCAGACCTTTCAAGGGCTGATGGGATCAATTTACATCCTTATCAGTAGTGAGTTATCTTTATTTATAGTTTATTTTTTAAGAACTGATAAGGGCTAATGACCTTAGTTGTTGATGCCCGATAACTCCCAACAAAAAAAAAATATTAGTAATAATAATTGGTGTATAGCTAGTATAATTTTTTACAATGAGAATCTTCCTTCTCTGGTTGATAAATTATTTGATAATATAATTTAAATATTAAAAAAGATGAGGTATTGTAGTTTTTCTACTTATTTGTAGTTTTGAGGTATTGTAACTCTTTATACGTCCTTGACATCATTTGTACCGTATCTAGACAAATTTCATAACTTAATCGTGTTTTTTGATTATAAAAGAGGAAAAAGGAAAAATATCATAGCAAATCAAGAGGAAGATCAAATATTATTAGTTAAAATACTTCCAAAAAATGCCACTTATGGAAAAAAAATTATAAAGAGAAATGTTACATTAAAAATGTAAAAGAGAGAGAGTTTAAGTATGTACTATTTAATAGATTAAATGTTACTGATACAATTTTAAAATTATATATAAATTTGTCGATCTCCATGGCGGAGTGGACCTTCTTGACCTTTAATCTGGAGGTCCCAGGTTCGAATTCCTGTCAGGCATGCAATTTTTTACACGCAACAAAATTCCACTTCCATATTTTACGCATAAGCTACGAGCTTACGTGGTGAACTCATCATAAAGCAAAAAAAGGTTATGATTTTACGTACGCTAAAATGTAAAAACGAGGAATTAATGATGAAGAAGAATTAAAAGAAATAAGCTTTGAGGGTGATTAAAAAAAAAGGAAGTTATAGTAGGACAGGAAATAAAGAAATGGGATAAAGAAAGATAAAATGGGGAAAGAAGAAAAGAGTAATCAAGAAATGGCAAGAGTTGAAAGAATTATACAATAGGAAAGAATCAAAAGAAAATAAGGTGAATGAAGGTTAAATGAGAAAAATGTTTAAAACAAAATTAATCACTGATTTATACTTTATTAAAATTGTTAAAAAATGTATAATAAAAACAAAATTAAACCTATATAAATTATTTAAAGAAGCTTAAATGATTAATCATTTTTTAAAGATAAATTAATTGCTAAAAAAGATGACGAAAGATAAAAAGAGAGGCAAAGTTTTAAAATGATGAAAAGAAAGCAGTTTCAAAATAGTTTTACGATAATGCAGTTAAGAATTTGCTTTTGTGTGAATGAATAATTTTAACGTAGATATATTTATTCTTACGTATCCTTAGACATAATGTTATATTACTGATTTTATTTTATTTTTAGCATAAAATTCTAAAATTAGTTATGATCAAAAAGAAAAGAAATACGTCAATAGGTTTTAAAGACAAAGAAATTTTTAGCGGGTTCTCTCATTCACAAAAATACAATTCTTTTTACCAGATTCCATCGGTTTGCTTTTATTTTATTATTTTTTTTTATTTTTACATAAAACTTCAAGCAAAATTACTTTGGTTTATTACGTAACTATTTAATTGTACACAACCAACAATTAAAAAAAAAATTAAAAACCTAGATCTGTTCTGTATAAAAAGTGATTTTAAATTTTGGCAGACAGCTAGAATCTAAAAAGAATAAATTAACAAGTAAATTTAGCAAAATGTGTACGTGGGTAACTTGTATTATAGAGAAGCAATGTTATTATCAACATAACACAACACAAAATGAAGATGTAAGCAAATAACATAATACTTACATATGTTAAAAGTTCTAACAGATTTTTTCCAAACAAAAAAAAACATTACTCTACTAACCTTGACATACGAAATTGTTTGATTTTATTAAATTAAAAATAGTTTTCAAACGTTAGTCTATTCTTTTGTGGTATAAAAAATGTCTTACTTTCATTTTTTTTTTTGAATGCTATAAACAAAATATAACGAAAATAATCAAATAGATTTAAATATCGTATCAGATTTAAATTTGATTCGCTGAAAAATTAGAAAATATTGCTTTGTTATGTTAAGACAATTACTTTAATGTGGTAAATATTAAAAAAATATATAATATAAAAATAAGGAAAATCATACTCGTGCTCAAAAATTTTAATATTAAAATAATCGAACCAAAAATTATCATTATACATAATTTTTTTTAGATTTTTCAATAACCAGTTGTCATATAAAACCTAAAACTAATTGTCATTGTTGAAAACTTTCTTCTTTTTTTTTTCTGTTTAGCCTCCGGAACTAACGTAAAGTATTACTTCACAGGATAAATGAGGATGATGTGTATGAATGTGAATGAAGTGTAGTTTTATACAATCTCAGGTCGACCATTCCTGAGAAGTGTGATTAATTGAAACCCAACCACCAAAGAACACCGGGATTTACGATATTATATTCAAATCCGTTACAACATTGTTGAAAATCTTGGTGAGAAATTTTTTTACAGGGAAAATGCTATACGATAGCCTTTTTAACTTAATTTTTTTAACCTCTGGAACCATCGTAAAGGTATATCTTCAGAGGATGAGATGAATGAATTGTAGCGTATGTGAAAAATGCCATGCCTGACAGGGATTCGAACCCGGGACCTCTGGATGAAAAGCTGAGACGCTACCACTCGCACCACGGCGGCCGGCTATCGCTTTTAACTTAAAAAAAAAAAATATATGTATATATACTACAATCAAATTTGACTTTTTGGATTAGTTGTAAATTTCAAAGTTAAGTAAATAAATAAAATATTATTATTTAATAATAAACTAAACCGACAGAATAAGATTTCTAGTCTTTGCTGACGACCTGAAGTTTAGTTGAATCGAAGGAAGACATATTATCACTAATAGAAGAGTTAAAATATTCCAAAAGTTGGCCTACAGGTATCTGTTTCGAAGACAGAAATCATGAAGAACGTCAAATTATTCATACGAAAGACAAGAGGCACTAAATACGGAATAATAAATATCAGGAACCACTGTTAGAACCAAGGTGAGTTTATAAGGAGAGTAGGAATAGATAAAGCAATAATTGAAAATAAAATAATAAAACTGGAAAAGTTTAGATTTATCATCTAAAATTAAGAGAAATTTCTCTAAGACGTTATACGATTGTAGTAAGACCAGTTATCTTATCTGGCACTGAAATATTACACCTAACCTATCTCAAAAATTACTAGAGATTTAAAGAAGCTTACTTAGGAAAACCCATACTTTAAAGGTAACAGGAGGAATACAGACGGAAATCTAACAAGGAGATCTAACAAAATCAAGAAGACCTAGAAGAAAAGTATAAGGAAAAAAAGGTTAAATTTCTTGAGATATATAATCAGGATGGTCCCAAACAGATTAAATCAAAAAATCTTTGATAAGCTATGGAATAAGAAAAATAAAATCAAATTACCTGTAACAGGTGAAAGAGGACCTCCAAAGGATAGGGTTGAAAGAAGAGGATTGCGGCAATAGAGGAAACTTTCGAACAATAAATTACAATATAAAAATTCTTGTAGACGTTAGAAGAAAAGGTTTTATGGAAGAAAATTAAAAAAAGACTACCAAAAACGAAGCCTTGCCGAGAAAATGAAAAACGCATGAAGAAGAGAAAATAAGCTTGTGTGATTCTATCATGTGGCCTTTTTACATTAAAAAATATAAATTGACCGTCCTAACTTAATTACTAGTTACTTAAGTTAATTGACTATTAACTAACTGACTTAACTTTTCTTTTAATTATTAATTTTTATTTAATAATAATTTTTTATTTATTTTGTTTCAATTTTATTTTTTGAGTTTTTTTTGGACGGAATGATTTGAAGAAATCATAGTGGGAGAATATTATTTAAATTCTCTATGAATATATATATGTATATAAGTAGTATAAACACAAAGTAAAAACAATTCATTTATGATAATAAATAGATGATCTGAAAATCACTCATTAGAATTTTTGTAAGGCGCATCCTTAAACAAATTAAACCATACAAAGCTAAATCTAATTTTGTCAATTTATAATCAACTGAAAATATAAATATGACGGTAAGGGGGAAAAATATGGATATAAAAAAACAAGCACGACTCATTAAAAATCTTCATTTAATAATTTTTACAGTTATATAGCAAGTATGAAGAAATGTTTTTTTCTGTCTGAGAAGACAAATGTTGAAACAAAAAAAATTTCTCAAACATTCTGTTTGAGAAATCCTGATTTTAATAATTAATCCTCTTATTCATTAAAACTCATTAAAAAAAGAGGAGTTTAATAGTGATTTAATTAAAATAATTCCTCTGCTAAGATAAACTGCGTTTTATGCTGTGTTATAGTAATAGTAAAATATTCAACAACCGTTCTACGATTAAAATTCCGAAGAGTCCTCGAGAAACTATGACTGTATGACTTCTTTAGGGTTGAGTAAGCGCTTAAAGATGGGAAAAAAACAATGATTAACTCACTGAGAATGGAATGAATAAAGCACGTTTATTTATTAACCCAAAAAGAGAAAAATAAAACAAAATTCCCATTATATATTTAAGAGGATTACAAGACTCTAATAAAGAACTAAAGTACGAATAGGTCTTGTAAAGACGAAAGGAATTTTATGTTAAAAGGAATCTTTTATCTAAACCATTTGCATAGTAAAACAAAAACGAAAAATACAAAAGAATTTAAAGATAAAGTCGAGTAGAATACTTCTTTACCCTTAAAACTATGCGGTATGGTGATGGAAAGTAAGTCAAATAAAAAAGCAGAGAAATAGGAATTTAAATTGAAGAAAAAAAATTTTAAAGTGTGAAAGAAAGAAAGAAATAAAATTAAAAGAAATAAAAATAAAAACAATAAAGAAAGAGAAGAAATTGGATGCGTGTGTGGGTGAGTTTTGCAGTCAGTCTGGCGGAGTTAAGCAGGTTATTTCTTTGTAACCTTGACCCCTTTTCCACAAATCTACAACCAATAAGTAAGACTATTCCGCATAAAAAAAAACAAAAAAAAACCGAACAACAAGATAATAAAAACGGTACAAGTTCTAATCATTAACATGATTAGAAATGAAAAGAAACGTTAACTATATTTTTTTGTGTAAATATTAATTAACTGAAATATGATTGATAAATCATAGGATCTACAAATAGTTCGGGGAAATCTCATTTAAAAATATGTTTAAATAAAATTAAAATTTGAATATATATTTTCTTTTTCTATCAATACAAGGGGAAACAAAGGAAATTCATTATAAAAAAAAAAAGAAAAATTAACAATAATTATTTATCTCAGATGCATAAAATCATAAATTATTCTCTTAGAAAAAACTTACAAACTTTTATGAAAAGTTAAAGGCTTGACAAACTCCTGTGAAACAGGAGAAAAAACATTGGCAGTATAAAAACACCCCCCATCCTTCAACAGCTAATAATAAAAAAAATGATATTATACAATTTAAATTAATGGTAGGAATTAATGAGCAAAATGGATATAAAAAGTATTGAAAAGAATTATAAAAAAAAATTATATTTTAAATTACTATTCAATATTGCATATTTAATCGTTTCAGATGATCCATCTGAGAAGATCATTCCTCTGGATGATCTTCTAGATGACAGTCCAAGTGACAGTGATGACGTCACTGTAACTATTTGCCGATGACACGGCTGACCTGGCCATCGATATTGACCCAACTCTAGCCCCAAATAGACTGAAAATCTGAATCGGACCAAATCAACGGATGACTATCTAGGTGGAAGATTAATGTTTATCAAGCGAAGTCGAATCATGTGACGTTCGCAATGAGAAGGAGACTGCCACCTCGATGGTATTTTCATACCGCATACCCAAAATGTACAGTACCTTGGTCTTCATCTCAATCGTCATTTAATGTAGAAGGTCTATGTAAGAGAAAAGAGAAAACAACTGAATATTAAGTTTAAGGAAATGTACCGTCACTGAACATGATATCACAATTTTCATTATCTAATAAGCAGTTGTACACGACTATTCTGAAACCGATTTGGACCTACTGGATCATCTTTGAAGTACTACAAGCAGCGCGCATCGTCAAAATAAAACAGCGATTCCAAAACAAATTACTGAGGAACGTAACAGAGGTACCTTGGTTCCTACAAATTGAGATCCCACAAATATCTGGGTTACCGTATCTACAAGAAGAAATACTACTCGGAACAAAGTATAAACTGCGGCTAAACAGCCAAATGAATTATTTATTTATTATCTTTCTAGAAGTAGTGAAGCTGTTAGTAGGCTTAGTAGTAGACGTTAGGGTAGTAACTACTCCACCTGTTGGACCTTGGAGACCTAATGTGATTTGAATTTGTGCTGCATCAACTTAGTATTACCCATCAATTCATTATTTCACCTCATTCTATTCTATTTATTAATTTTTTCATTATTAATTTTAGTTATATTTTCTTTTTTTCAGTGTTTCATCGTTTCTCTTGTTTATTATTCATTTGACTGTTTTTGTTTCATGTTAATTTACCAGTGATACTGTTTTCTCGCTTAAATTTATGTGTGTACTTACATTGAATGTTCTGTATAGGAATATCAGTATGAAATTTTGAGGAGTTTCAATGAAAGCCTCTCTCATGTGGTTTTATGTGATCATACTTAAGCTGTCTTTAATAATGTAACCAAGAAAACTATCCCTTAGAAAAAAAAAAATTATTTGTAAGAAAAGCAAAGGGAGAAATTCTGGATCTAGTTTAAAGTAAGGAAAAGACTCGGAGAATTGATGTAAAGTGACTGTTATGGAAGCGAGTTAAATAAATTCGGAATATTTGGTGCAGGAATACGTGTCATATTTTACCAAACTAATTTACTCCAGTTTTTGCATGAAAATTCATTTATACTATCAGAATGAGATTTTTTTATGCATTATAATAATGTAATGAATTATTGCCCTGTGATATCATCTCTGACTTTCATCTACAAGGTTTTAGATCCGATTCCTAATCAGGAAGACTTGGCAATTTTTTGCATGCTGCAAAATTAATTTATCACAAAAGCTAAGGTAACATGCATAGAATTTTTGTTCCTGGAGAATTAAAATAATACTAATTAATGATAATTATATTAAAAAGAAAATCGTATTATCCATGTACAACATGTAGCTTTTGGTTAAAAAATAAACTGTAAACGTAAGTTATTTGGAATAACCTTAAACAACAGGACCACCAAAGCAGCTTTCCAGTACAACTTAAGAAATGTGTCATATATGATAGTTCCACTTTATAAAGAGTAAAAAGTTTTTTTAAAAAGAGAGGCATATCTTTTTACCAAATCTTTGAATGCAAGATTTGGTAAAAACAAGGGTTAAAGTTTATAAATAAAATATATATATTGATCTAACTGAGAACCTCTTAAAAAAAATAAAATAATTGAAGTTTTTATATAATTATTTAACTATTTTTTATCAATTTAAAACTTATTCCAATTTTTCAAGTTACGTAGATTTATAAAATCTTGTTCATAGTTCGATGTTTGGGAATGATAAAAATATCCAAATGATTTTTAACTCTTACATCATGAAATAAACTTACAAAAATAGTCATCCTGATCCCTGTAAGGGAAGACACCAGCTTTGTGACGATCCCAGTCGCCACACATAAAAAAAGGCCAATATCTGGCTTTACTTGCAAAAACAGAGAATAAAGTGAATCAAAAAGTAGAGCAATTAAAACTGGTGGCCGAGAGAGTGCAGGCCTTAAGATATTCTTTTGAAAAAATAAAAAATAATGCCCAACAACAAGAACTACCCCAAAAAGAAGAATTCTGCGCTAATTTTTCCGCAGAATACAAAAATCTTAAAATGATGTCTAGTTTCAATATCTAGGGAAAACAATAAAATACGATATGGATAGGACGATAATAGAAGAGAGAAGAAACAGATTGGATTATTACGTTAGCTGACCAAAGATTACAATAAAAAGAGCCTCTCAAAATAGGGCTAAACTCAGTCATTACGCCACCTTGGTGAGACCATTGGTACTATATAGAAGTGAAAATTTACACCTTACCGATCTGAAATCGTTAAAGGAATTAGATATAAAACACTGAGAACAATCCTACACTCAAAGAAAACAACAGAGAATATAGAGTAAAATCACCAAGAACTGTATGAAGAAATAAAGGATATGAAAAAAAAAAAAGGTGATAAGAAGAAAAAGAAGACTGAAATTCCTGGGCTCCGTCTACCGGATGGACAAAACGAGACTAAATTAACAAATGTTCATTAAACTTTGGGAGCAAAAGAGCAATAATGGGTACCTAAAACACGTGAGAAAGAATTAAAAAACCTAGAAAATGAAAGATAGAAAAGTATTAAGATTAAAAAATAGACGAAGTTGCGTTTAAAATATTGAGGAAGTAAAATAATCACACCAAAGTGAAATGGACAGAAGAGAGAAAGACCAAACAAGTGGAAACAATGAAATAATAATGGGGGGGGGGAAAAAGTCAGAAAAAATTATGTTTACGTGGTCCATATTTGGCTTACCCGCGAAAAAAAAAACAGATTTAATTATAAATAACTTGTATAATATAGAAAATTACAAAATATTGGAATTAGTTAAATTACTTTAATTACTTGGTCAAGAAAAACATATAGTATACTAATTATTTAGATATTAAACTGTAGAAAATCAGAAAGTGCTCTTTTACGTTTGGATAAAGGAAAGAGGAATAAATGAGATAACTGTTATAGTAAAACTAACTTCTATAGTATATACGGAATTTAAATATATATTTAAAAATATAAAAGTACGAACAATGCAACAGTACGCGAGATCTGTTACAAATACCACGCAAAAAAATTACCGTTTAGTAATGACAAACCAGTTCTAGGAATAAATATATTATAAATTAAAATTGAGTTAAACTATTTGAAATTACACGTTAATAAATAAGAATACGTAATAAAATAATCATTAATTGCTGAACGATAATAAAGGAAAAAATGATTCCGTAATTCAAAACAATCTAAAAAAGTATGTAGTAGTAATATAAAATTTATCAGACAAAAATAATGATTATAAAAAAAAAAAAAAAAAAATATGAATAGATTCAAGGTAGATGCAATAAATATCATGGAAGTTCATAAATTATACGCTAGGTCACATTAAAGCAAAATAAAGAGAAAAAAAGTAACTGGACAATTTACACGTTATAAATTCATTAGATCAATACAAAAAACATATGTTTTATATAAAAGTATATGTAAATTTACAAACAAAAGAATAACATTTAAATAAATAATGTTTACATAAATTCTCTCATATAATAATAAAAAATCATTATTAAAGTATGTAACTTTTACGAAATTAAAATGAATAAACAAGAGATAAATATTAAAAAAACACGACTGCTAAAAAAAAAAAAAAAACATTGCTCTTTAATATCGGATAATTAAAGAGCGTGCGGGTGACAATTTTTTTGTATGTAGTATATTTTTTTTAAATTTATTTCAACGTAGATATACATTATTTATATAGCCTACGAAACTCCCGGTAACGTAAGGATTCCAAGGCAGAATCATACATCTAAATTGATTCAGTTGTTCAACTGATACAGTTGAATAAACATGTATACATTAACCCTAAATAAATTACACTCTTTTTAGGGCAGTCGTATAATTATCCAGATTTAGGAAATATCTCGTGTTTTTACACACTGAAATAAATGGTGAAAAAAATTGTTAAAATTGTGCAAATTGATTTTAATTAAAAAATTTCATGATTTTTCTATAATCTTAAAATTATTTTTTTACGTAATGTTCTCCGTGGAAGAGTGATAGAAATTTTTTTTTCAAATTAGATTTTAATGTTCGAACACATCAGACTTGGTACTTCAAACACGCTAAAAAATTAATTTCTTACAAGCGGCTGAAACTGACCTGTTAGTCTATAGTTTCTTAAGATAAAATATAAAAAAGAAATAAATGTTGTTTTTTTTTGGTTTTTTTTTATTCATGTGCTTTAAACGTTATACAAAAACTGTTTGAATGATAATTAAATTAAGTTAGTAATCGATAAATACAATACATAACTTTCACTCCCTTTTTCCTCTGAAATTACAGAAATAGTGACGTCTTAAAACATAATTAGTACAACAAATTTTTGAAATAATATGACCTGCTCAAGTTGAGCAAGTAGATACAAATTTTCCTTGTTGATGGCAGTTAATACGAAAACATGTGATTAAAAAATT